>JAPKLW010000719.1:333131-377393 GCA_026898455.1 Plectranthus barbatus
TAGGCTCACGAGCCTTATTGAACTTAATATAATTTTAATTTTTATTCCAAAATTTCTTATTTAATACTCCCTCTGTCCCATTGAAGTAGTCTCATTTCCCATTTTTTTTTTTGTCCCATAAATTAGTCCAATTTTCCTAAAATGGCAAACTTTTTCACACTCACCAATAAAATATTAATTCCACTACACTCACAACCTTTAATCTCCGTGCCGAAAAGAAATGAGACTACTCTAATGGGACGGAGGGAGTAATAAATAATATAATTTTTTAATTAAAAATTAAAATAAATTAAAACAATCGAGCCGAGTCGAGCTTGACGAGTTTGACCTCGAGTCGAATTCGAGCTTAGAAATTTCGAATCGAGCTCGAGCTCGAGCCTGGCCATACTCGGCTCGACTCGGCTCGTGATCACCCCTAGTTATAACAAATTTGGATTTATGTAGTCAACTCATAATCAGAAAATCTGAGAAGTCCCTAATCTTAAAATATAATTAAGTTAATTAATTATGAATTCGAGTATACGCTTTCCATATTCCCATTTTTTTTTAAAAAATACTCCTTTATAATCTCCTTTTCATATTCATTATTCACAATCTAAAAGGGAAAAAAACTCGAAAAAATAATATAACAGGCCCAAGCCCACAGGTAAGTTTTCAAAACGACATCACTTAGGCCAACTTTTTTATTTCATTTTTCATTTTTATGTTTTTATTTGTACATCTTCTTCTATTTTGCACTACTTTTAAATTGTGGTTTAAATATAATAACTCTTAAATAGTGTTTTTTCATAGAAAAAATAATTATTTCATGATTACGGCCTATAAAAACCCAATTTCAACTGATTATTAATTGTTTCATAATTAACTCTATAATACTTTATTTCCCAGAAAAATTTTTAATAAAACAAGAAATATGCCTAAATGACACAACATGTTACAACTCTAGCTATAAAATACTAGGAGAAGTAGTAATATTATCCCGAAATTTTCATTCGAGGGAATTTTATCTCAAGTATTTTCAGTTTATTCCAAATTTATATTATATCTGGGCTTTTTTATCCCACATATCATTTTGTTAATGAATTTAATTTTTTGCCAAAATAAAAATGTGAGATAAAAAACCCTAAGGAAATATACTTAGAATAAAATTCTCTAACAAAATAAAAATATGGGATAAAAAACCCTAACTAAAAAACCTTGAATAAAATTCCGTAAAATGAAATTTTTTGGAATAAAATTATTAATTTTCACTAAAATACTTACAAAATTATTGAATATGACTTGAAAAGAAGTTAAATTATAATAAAAACTAAGAAAAATGAATGAGAATAAAAACGACACCGTTTTATGCAGAGTGTGAGGATCCATTTCCTAGTTAAAGGGATTAATTTGTGAAAACACAATCAACTTGTTTCTTGGTTGAAATTCAACTGTGTTTTTGTAGATGATGTATTTATTAGACTCATTTATAACGATGGCGACCCCAAATACATGAGTGCGTACTATCCAAATTTGATAGAAATGCATGAATCACACATATAATAAATGCCCAATTCAATATTTAAATTTAATTTGCCATTTATATATGTGGGTAGCCCTCATCCAATAAATTCATTAATTCCTACATTAATTAATGTAAGCACACGTAAAAATCATCATATTATCTTGGCCTCGATAAAGATTGATATGGAGAGGACCTTTTTTACTATAGACTCAGTGACAGATCCAGATATTTCTTTTGAGGGGTTGGAATTTTTTTTTCGTTTTCACCTTAATTTTAATATTTTTATATTATATTTTTCCTTATTTTCATCCATTTTTTCTTCTATAGGAGGGGAGCTCTACCACAAAAAACCGGCTCATAATACTAAAAAAACAAAATATAGGAGAGAAAGTTGAGATTATATTTGTTATTGAAAATAAAGTCTATATTTAATAAGAATGGATCTAAATTTTTCGATTGATTATATTAATGATTAAACAAAAACTAAGTTTAATGTCTCTAAATTGTTATGAAATTGGAGTTCGAACAATTGACAATGGAGGATGAAAGAAAAAAAGAACACAAAAACTTTTATACTTTCTTGAATCGAATACAGAAATGAGAGAAGAAAATCTCAATACCACCTCACTCATTTTTCTCTCTCTCTAGCTTTTCTCACATGTAATACCCCAAATCTATATTTATATTTTTGGATTTAATTTTGGCCCTTTTCATAGATTAAAATGCTTTTGGGGCTTTTAAATAATAAGGGTTGATTATTTTTATATGTTGGGCCTTTTGGGCTCTAAGCCCGATAAGCTACGAATTTAATTTGAGGCCCAACTCTAGTTGAATCGAGATGAGCGAACTCTCTAGAATATAGTATTGAACAAGTGAGTATATAGAGTTTTAGTTATATGAGTTCAAAGTTCATTTGACCATACTATAAATTATTCTTGTAGTCTTATAATTAAGTGATTAAATTTATTATTTTTACTTTTCCTCCTAGCCACTCAATTGAAATAGCCAATCCATTTCTTCTCCTCATTATTTCTCCTTCATCGTGAGCAACAGGTAAGTCTTCTCTCTTTTTCTTTCACCCTATCCCGCTGTATCTTTCTTCTTCATCTTCCGGCGCCTTCAACGATTGCTTCCCCCTCCTTACCAGTTGAACTCCTATTTTCTTTCTCTATTGTTCCATCTGAAACATCTCTTTAAATTTTGGAAGTTTATGGTTGTTATGTTAATATATATATATAAACGAAGGGGTTAAACCCCAATCTAGTTAAATCTCTATTTTTATGCTTCATCTTCTCTATTTTTATGCTTTATCTTGGATTCTCCACCTTGAAGCTTGAATAAATTTCTTAATTTTTGGGCTGCTTTAATTCGATAATTATTAATAATTTCTGAAACTTTTATTCATTTATATCTTAAGAATAGAATAGAGATTTAAGAATAATGTTTTGAGTATCTTTGGGTGTGTTGGTTGAGCTGTGTGCGTGCGTGCGTGTGTTGGTTGGGCTGAGTGCGTGTGTGTGTTGTGCTGAATGTGTTTGTGTTTGTGTGTGTTGCTGTGGTGTGTGTGTTCATGTGTGTGTCTCGGTTGTGTGTAGTGTAGTGTGTGTTTTGCGTGGTGTGTGTGTGTGGGTTGTGAGTGGTGTAGTGTGGTGTGAGTTGTGTTGATTATTTATTTATTTATTTATTTGTTTGGTTAAAATAATAATAATAATAATAATAATATTATTATTATTTATATAGTAATTGATAAGTTGTTCAATCTTTATTTGCTATGAGAATTTCTAATTATTTTACTTATTATACTAAATAACATTTTAGCCCCATTTCATAATTATCTTTATTTCCATTTAAGTTCTTATTCTTGAAACTCCTTCTACTTCGATTCTATCTCCTATCGAGCTTCAATTAAAGAGCATTAGTAGTTACATTAGTCTTTATATTTTAGTTCGGTTTACATTTCTACTAGGTTACTGATAGCGCGTTTCGCAACGCGCTAAAGCTGCAAGTGTACAGACCACTGCAGAGGGCAAGTAATAATTTATCGAACTCAAGGACTGCAGGCTCGAAACACAACCAAGCACTAAAACATAGACACCGTACTACTATCTAGGCAAATCATAAAGAAGTTTTGGTTTTATCTAAAAGACTGATTTAAAAGCAGAAATAAAATAAAAAGATTTAATTAAAGATTTTAGAAAACAATGAGAAAATAGGATTCCAGGGCAATCCACTTTGAATATTAAACAAACAACGTTTTCATGCAATTCAATCCCAATTTAATTTCCAATGATGTGAGCAATCGCGAAAATGTTATCAGGTGATCCTCTCGGATTCTAAACCATAACATGGAAATAAAATACCTAGTGACTCCTCTCGGATGCGCAAAACGAATTTTACTCTCGATAAAAACCTTAGATTCAAAACCCTTTAAAAGTTCAAATTCCTCTCGGATAATTGTTCTAATAAATCTGATTAATTTGCGTCTTAATTGACAACCTAGACCTCTCGGTTCAAAAACTATCAATTCAAATCACAATTAATGATCAGTTAATGCAATTATTGAAAATCCAAATTAAATCAGAACATCAGAGGAAAAGGAACATTAAATTTGCATAAAATGTTGAATGAATAAATACAAAGCTTCAAAACCCTAGAATCCAAAAATGGATTTAGCCAGACATGCTAAATCCTAGAAAAACAAAGAGATGAAGAGTCATATGAATAAGAAAAGGAAATTAAAAACCCGCGAAGTCTTCAATCTTCAATTCTTGTCATGCTCTTCCAGTTCTCCTTGAATTTCTGCAGAAAACCCTCGTTCTCTAGGCTTCAGAATAAATTTGGAATGTAGAAATCTGAGAATTATGAGTGTGGAACCTTTTTCTGGCTTCTAGATCTCATATTTATAGGAGAGAGATTTTAATTCTCAAAAGATATGGAGAATTAATCTGACTTGGGCAAAAAGATACGAATTAATACGTCGAAACTGCGGAACACACGAGCAGAGAGTTCACGTCCGGCAATCGCCGGTGGGGGAGAGCGATCGCCGGTTTTGCTTCGAGAGGAAGTAGGCGCGTCCGGCGAGCTGGGGACGAAACCGGCGACCCACCATGAGAGCCGGCGGTCGCCGGTTTTGAAGGTGGAACGCCGGCTTGGGGTTTTGCTCGCAGGTTTGGAGCTGGGACGTCGTTTGTGCACATGCAGTCGCCGGCCAGGATGCTGGGTCGCCGGATTTGCAGGGCAGTCGCCGGCTGTGCAGGTGGAACGCCGGCTGTGCACCTTCCTCGTCGTTTGTGTCACGAAGCTCCATTTCCCCGACTCTCTTGTGATTTTTCTATCTCTTTTTCTTCCCAATTCAACCCAACGTGATCAGTTCCTCGAATACTTGTTCAACCGTCTCATTTAATCCTCAAAATGCGTCTAAACTGTGCAAATCAACATCAACAAGACCAAACATAATATTTCCTCAAATAATAAGAGTAATGCACGAAAACACCACATAATTAGCTCAGTTGAAGTAATAATCTAAATAAAACCTATCAATTAATTGCACAGAGTGAGTGTTTATCAGTTACTTAGACTTAGTTATATTTATGTAGGCCCTAATCAGAGACAACAGGCTTAGGGTGTCTCCATTGAAAGTAAAGCTTCAGCTTTAAGCTAAGAGGTGAGTGATTTCTAAACTAACACGTGGCTTTCATTTTAAAACCGTGTTTATTTTATAAAATTCATGTCCATTTCAAGCATGCTCTCAAATGGTTTCAATATGCTATGGATTGTATGAACTCTAAGGATATCCGAATATGGCACTTCGGTGCAAATATGGCGCTTCGGTGCAAATATGTTGCTTTCGGGCACAAATATATGTTATGATGTGATCACATTGAGTTCAATCCATTATGTTCTTTAAAAATATGTTATGTGCTTGTGTTACCATATGATATGTTAAATGTTTTAGCATGCAAAATCTTTATGACTGGACATTATTGTTTAAAGCAAATGGAAATGCCCACTGAGTGCCCTTTGCGCTCAACCCAAATATTTTCAAAATGTTTTTCAGGTACATGACGAAGGCAGCTTTGTTCCTTTAAATTTGCTTTCAAAACCTCTTTAATTTCCAGTATTGTTTTCTTTACTTTTATAAAATCAAACCTGATTTTCTGTTACTCAAACAATGAATTTTAGAATAATAATTAGTACATAGGATAATTTCCCCACACAATTCCCTTGGGTTCGACTTGAGTTATAAATTTTATTTGCCACTGTCCTGCAATTTATCTGTAGATTTTACAGTGATCAATGCCCCCCATCTTGGGAAGAGAATTCTTGGATACAAGCGAGGCTGTGATCAACTGTCGGACTGGCAAGATCACATTACATGTAAATGATGAAAAGATCACCTTCGTGAACGACAAAAGCTGCCAGCAATCCGAGTGCAACCAGATCACCTCCATTGAAGATTCTGATGAGGAGATCGAAGAAACTGAAGAAGAAAGAGAAGACCGAGCTGCCATTGAATGGGAGCGAGGGAATGAGATGGAAAAATTGCCAATTACACCATCTTATCCTGAGCTCACTGCTGTCATTCAAGACAGAATGGTCTACATGACTGATGCAAAAGGGAGGCGAGTCTGGACCCGACCTCCATGGGCTTGAGAACGGAGGTACCGTCGAGCTACGATGTTAACCAAGCACTTGTTGGGAGGTAACCCAACCTTTACATGCTTTCTTTTCAATTTATGTCTTTATTTTTGAATTTGTATTATTTCTGTTTATTGTGAAAAAAAAATCGATGAGGACCTCTGTATCGATCGACATACCTGATGTCGATCGACACAGAGGTGTCGACGGAGACACTCTTTGACCCACTAGGTCACTCACCCAGAAACTTGGTCGTCTACTTCCTTCTTCAGTCTTGAAGTGATGACGCACCTCGCAGCCTTCAAACTGGAATGGTTTGGATGTTTATTGTTCTTCCCAGAATTCGGTTGGTTAGCAATCGCTCGTAATAATCATTATTCCGGAATGGAAAACTGACTGCTGTGTTTATTACTTGAAAAGTAATAAACATCAAGTGATAAGCTTTAGCTTAGAAAGCTTAAGCCTTATGTTCAGAGACACGGAATGTTCAGATAGCTTGAGTTAGAAAATCAAGCCTCGTGACTTAGACAGATACAGAAATTAGAGAGCTTTTCAGAGCTTTGAGTTTTTACTTTGACAGAGTTTCTGCTTAGCTTTTTGCGAGTTTAAGGTTCTCTCCTCTGAAGTGGGTGCCTGCTATTTATAGGCAGCTGGTCAACAATTTGAATATTATGTCCGTTAGAGACATAAAAGCAGCCATTAGAGACAAATATTTTGTCGTTCAATCATCGTCATTCTTCTGTCTGTAGCAGTCTGCTCTGCGATCTGCTTTTTGCTTTTGGCATTGTACTTTCACCTGCTCTTTGTCAGACTCAGTTTTAGTCCGAGAAATCTTAAGTTTTAAGTTCCTCGTACTGATTGATCGACACTTTAAGGAATCTTGAATTTTATTTTGAGTTCCATTTCGAATTCCTTATGTCTCCTTGCTTTCCACGAGCTCTCTAAGCTGTGAAACTGAGAACTAAAATTCTCCTGATTTCAAGTTTAAGTTTCTGGCTTCCTTAAGTGAAAAGTCAATTTCCAGAAACTGACTTTCTGGACATTTCAAGTTTCAAGTTCCGAAACTTAACTTCAGCATTTCAAGTTTTTTCGAATCTTCACTTTAAGTTCTGAAACTTGATTCCATCGACTCGAGCTCTTTTCAAGTTTCAAGTTTTGAAACTTGATTCTTGTCTTCTAACAATTTTCCCCTTTAGAATCTAAGATTCTGTCTGCTCTATCTTCAGCTTCCAGTTTTTAGTTTCTATTATAACTCGATATATCCTATACAAGGATTACATGTGGAAACATACTAGAAACTTAAAGCTAGTTTTGACACACCAAAATATCAAAATAAAGGGTAAACTGAAACTCAGTTTCTAATAATAATCAAGCAACTTTCTCATTTTCTCACGGGAGAATTTTTCTCACCGGATATATATATATATATATATATATATATATATATATGTGATCATATGTTACCCACCTCCCAAATGTTATATGAAACCAAATCCTAGCCTTTAATTTATGTGATTATGCAGCCCAAATTAGATTGCAAAATATATATTTTTAATGCATGTTTCCTTTTTAATAAGTTAGTAAGGGTGTATTAGTAATTTTTAATTCTAACTTTTATACTCTGCGCATTTCTCTTCACTGTCAGACTCAACAAATTTGCGCGTCGTGGTTTCCTCAACATATTTATCTTCTCACCGGCAGCGGTACCGGGCCTCAAGAAGCAAGCTCTGCGCCACCTGCCACAGGTTGGCGGGCAACGATGCCCGATTTGTTTAGAAGATTTCATCGACGGTGAGAGGATCTGGGTGCTGCCCAAATGTGGGCATGGCTTTCATGTTGGATGCATCGACTTGTGGCTCATTGGATGCATCGACTTGTGGCTCATGTCGCTTGCTTCTTTGCTGGATTTCTTTGCATGAAGCGGTGCCACCACCTCCACCGCGGGCTTTAGCTGGTGGTGCTTATGAGTAACTGGCATTGATTGATTAAATTGATCGAGTTCATTATTTTTATTTTTGGGGCTAATTTATAGACTTCCGTGGACCCTGATTAGCTTTCTAAGAATTTATATTTCTTTGGCTAATAGAAATTATCCATGAAAGTTTGACGCTGCATCCTTCATTTTGAGATTCAGTTTTTAACCATGTAGATGTTACATTATTTATATGATAGTTGATGCATTATTTATTCTTTATCTACTACATTATCTCTTATAACGTGTTTTCATATTATTTTTTAAATATGAATCCAGGTTTTGGTATAATATTAAAATTGTAAACAAATAATGCAGCATATTTGTCGTAGATAATGTAACATTCAAAACTTAAATAATGTTCAAATTTGTCTATTATTCCGCACATATCATGTACTTGTATGAAGGACCATATGAGCTGAGAGGAAAATACGCAACACAATCCATAATGTACCATTCAATTGACAAATAATGTACGAATAATACCACCGATGATGTACCATTAAGAACATAATAATGATACAATATTTTTAAATATATAATTACATTATCCTTCGTATTATATTACATGCATTATATAGTTTTAACTATTATATTATTTAGTTTTATTACGAATATATTATTCCGAATATATGTAATAGGGATTTCGTTTGAAAGATAATTAAATTGTCTTTAATTTGATATATAATACGTGAAAAAATAATTTAAATTGACTGAGTTATGATTATTTAAAGTTTTATAAAAATTTTAGAAGAGAGAGAAAAATGCAATTTTGAAATATGCGCTCCCCATGTTTCAGTGTAATTAAATTGTGGGTATCTGAATTACTATTATGCCCAAATAATGTTGCATGTTTAATTAAATAATGCACCGAAAATTTAAATTTTTTAAATTAAATCTAAACCGTCCAGATTCAGATCTAATGGTTGGATTTTGATCTCATATAACATAGGGGATATGAGTAACCATACAATTCATCCATATATATATATATATATATATATATATATATGGAGGTGATCATATGAGAAATGTTGTTACCATGCGAATTTGAGAATTAACAATGAACTAAATTTAAGATAAAATGAACAAAATTTAAGATATAAGTGAACAATTTTTTAGATAAAATGACGATCTAAAAATACAATGAAGGAAATCAAAGATAAAAATGAAGAATATTGAAGATAAAATGAAAACAAATCTTAATGCATGATTTTGATGTTAAAATGAAATATTTTAATGTTAAAATATTGTATTTCTCATTTCTCATACTAACGATATTTCTCACCCGAATATGTTTGCAAAGCTTCATTTACCATCGTAATTAAATATTACAATCTTGTACACGGACAAAAAAACATGAGTATAACATTTCTTAAAAAAAAAAAAAAAAAAATGATTTATTATTGTCTACCACAATTATTGCTTTCTGTCCGTTGACTGTCTTCATTCGTGATTATCTTCAGACGGTTTTTGCGCGTTGTTGAAATCTGTTTCTCCTCTTTTAATCTTTGCTGGTAGAGAAGAGAGTTAGCCGGAGCAATTGGTAGCCGGAACGAGGGACTGTTCATAATTGGAACTCGCTAAACCAGGCTGTTCGACAGCAACGTTGATAGCTTCCGTGAATGAATGGGTTCCTCCTTACAATCGCATCCGTGGCCATGCCTGTCAACTGTGAATGTGGCCAATTTCGTAACGGTGAAACCGTGCCTGGCGGTGAAGGGAGATGAAAACATTGATTTCGAAATATGGAAAGAAGAGATATTGTGTCTGCTGGAGAGCCAAGATGTGGTCGGCTTCGTCAACGGTGAAGTCCTGCAGCCTGATCCACAGAATGAGGACGATACTGATCACGAGCAGAAGGCCTGGAGAAGAACAGACAGGCTTGTCAAAGGATGGATTTTAGGTTCGATCGGGAAAGACGCGCTCCACGCCGTGTGGGAGAAGAAAACTGCTAGGGATGTCTGGCTGGAGCTCGACAACATTTTCAATCACCAGCCCCAACAAAAACAAAGTAAGATTTCTCTCTCTTCCGAAACAAATTAATCATTTATTAATAATTTCAGATTTTTAAGATTTAAGTTTAATTTTGAGGGTTTAGTCTCAATTGTTAGATTCTATAAAATTCATTTGCAGTAAGAATTGAAAACTGAAAAAAAAAAAAAAAAAAAAAGCTGTGGACGTGATTTGGTAGATAACCGGTCATAACAAAGGTAAGAAAAGGATGTTACATTTTCACAAGTGAAAACTTAATTGACACCTTAGTGGATTCCTCAGGAGTGAAATATACATTGCCATCAACCGTGAATGTGGGCAACTTTGTAACGGTGAAGCCCAGCCTGAAAGGAGATGACAGAAGCAGAACTTTCAAAATATGGAAAAAGCAGATGCTATGTCTGCTGGAGAGCCAAGACTTGGTGGGTTTCGTGGACGGCAGCAGAATCCTGCTCCGGGAATCGGATACCAAAGAGAAGGAGCTGTGGAGAAGAACTGACATGCTTATCCAAGGATGGATTCTTGGATCAATCGGGGAAGACGCGCTCGACGCCGTGTGGGATAAGCCAACTGCCACGGAGGTCTGGGTAGAGCTGGAAAACATTTTTAATCAACAACAACAAAGTAAGATTTCTATCTCCAGAAAAAAATTAATCATTTATTAATTTTTGATGTTTAAGACTTAATTTTAATTTTTTGGGGTTTTATTTTCTATGAAATTTATTTTCATTAAGAATTTGAAAAATGAAAAAAAGAAAAGAAATAAGGAACAAGGAAGGAGGTTGTGACCCTCGCAGTGAACCTCTGTGGTAGATTTATTAGAGTATACACACAACATACATAACCTGGCTTCTGATCGAGCTTCCAGAAGGTGTGAAGGAAGTCTCTAGAAGCATGTAGAAGAAACAGATCGCACAAAGAAAGAAGATGAGAGCAAAATATCTGTAACAAAATCATAACTGTAAAACAAGTTAGTTAGGGTTTGTTTTACGTATGCATGTGTATATATACATGTAAACATTTCATTTTCAAGTCAAGCAATAAGAATATCTCAAATTTTCTCCCAAAATTTGCTGGTATCAGAAGCCAGGTTATGTAAGTTGTGTGTATACTCTAATAAGATTATAACCAGTCAAACATTATAACAAAGGTGAAAAATGGATGTTAATATGCATTCGCAAGCTAGGGACGTGAAAACTTGACACCTTCATAGATTCCTCAGGTGTGGAATATCCATTGCCGTCAACTGTGAATGTGGCCAACTTTTTAACGGTGAAGCCCAGCCTCAAGGGAGATGAAAGGGAAAGAAAATTTCAAATGTGGGAACAACAGATGAATCTTCTGCTGTTGAGCCAAGACGTTGTCGGCTTCGTTAACGGTACCATCCCGCCTCCTCAGAATACTGATCATAAGCAGTCGAAGGCGTGGAGAAGAACAGACTGGCTTGTGAGAGGATGGATTCTTGGATCAATCGGGGAAGACGTGCTCTACGACGTGTTTGAGAAGGAAACAGCCAAGGACCTCTGGGTAGAGCTCCACAACATTTTCAGAGACCAAGAACCTCAATCAAGTAAGATCTTCAGGGTTTAGTTTGCGTTTTTGTGAGTTATTTAATTTCTATATAGTTTATTTTTAATTAAAAACTGAAAAGAAAAAAAACAAAATAAATAAATAAATAATGAGAAGCCAAAAGGTGGTCTCACGCTGACAGCAGAACCTGTCTACGAATACAAGATGATCATGATCACTTTTTTTGTTTTAGACGGATACTGTAGCAACCTTTTGACATTGTACAAAGCAGCACTAAGAGGTGATTGGGAAACTGCAACAGAAATTTTCCCAGACGTAAATGATTTAGCCACAACCAGTATTAGTTCCTACTCAGATACTGCTCTCCATATAGCCGTTATGTCCGGAGAAGCAAATGCTTTCGTGAAGAATTTGGTGCAATATATGCCAGAATATGCGGTCGCCATCAAGGATATTAGTGGGAACACGGCCTTACACAATGCTGCGACCATTGGAAACACAGAAGCTGTGACGGTTTTGGTGAAGAAATATCCAAGGTCGCTGCGTATTTGTAATGATAATAATAATCTTCCGGTCATGGAAGCAGCCATAAGCTGCAAAAAAGACACACTTAAGTTGTTGATCTCCGAGCACGAGAAAAACGCGGAGCTATACATATTTGAAGGCCAACAGGGAATCAGGCTGTTGAATCAAATAATATGTTCTAAATACCTTGGTGAGACCTCAATCCAATTATCCAAGTGACTCAATATCAAGAATTGCCTACTGATATGTTGTTATGCTTGCCTGTCAGATTTAGCATTGAAATTGGCTGAGAATCATCCAAATTTGGCTATACTAACAGCTAACGACGGGTTTTCTGCATTAACAATGCTTGCAACGATGGATACCGTATTCCCAATGTTGGAGACTTTTAGCTGGTGGCAATGGCTCATTTACCATTGTAAGTAAATATACCAACCACTCAATTTTCATTCTCTTTCCTATTCCAATGTTTACACACGTGCATGCATATGATCTTACGCGCGCAGACAATAAAATACACAACATTTCTTAAATTTATTCCCATATGAACACATTTCTTTATAGTTTATCACTGAGACTGTTCTCGTCGTTGAACGTAACTGATTCTCTTTTTTTTTTTTTTTTTTTTTTCTAATTGCCACCATTGGTTTAACTTTGTGAAGGTATCCCATTGAAAAAGTCTACAAATGAAGCTTCAGTGGTTGCTGCGGCAGACGGTGCAGTGCAGGAGCAGAAGAAGCAATTCGTGATTTGGACTGCCATTGAACGCTTAGGTAAGGAATACCCATCTCTGGCAAATCCGGCTGTTGTTTGTTTCACATCACTGACAATTGAGCAAATGTTAATTATATTAGTGCCTAAAGGGAAAATGCTGCGGAAAAAGAAATTAAAGCATCAACAAGCCCTTGAACTTGCAAAATTCTTGTGCGAAGAACTAGTATCTTCGCCTGAAGCTGAAGCTCAACCTTCTATTATATTTCCGGATGCGATATTGATGGCAGTTGAGTATGGTATCACTGAGATTGTGGAAATGATCATACGCAAGTATCCTGAGATTATTTATTACTTCGATGTCAACCACATGAATGTATTTCAGATGGCCGCGAGTTATCGCTTTGAAAATATTTTCAACCTCATATATAATATGAGCGACCGTAAGTACATATTTTACAACTGGAGCGACAATAAAAACAACAATTTGATGCACGTATGCGGGAAACTAGCCCCGCCTGAGAGACTCAATCTTGTGGCTGGTGCAGCTCTGCAGATGCAACGGGAATTGCAGTGGTTCAAGGTAACATCTCATGTATATAAATAGTTGTGATCATATAATAATAACTAATAATGCCTCTGTCTAGAGCTGAAAAATGCATCAGCTAATGCATAAAATATGCAGCTGCTTGGATATGGAGATACCCATATATATAATTAGCATTATCTAAATGTAGAATTCTATTTAATATATGCAGGAGATGCAGAAATATGTCCACCCTTCAAAGAGTACATGTCCAAACGACGAAGGCCAAACACCACAAATGATATTCACAGAGGAACACAAGAATCTGAAAGCAGAAGGAGAGAAGTGGATGAAAGACACGGCTAATGCGTGCACCATTGCAGCAGCACTAATTGCAACAGTCATGTTTGCTGCTGCTTTCACTGTTCCCGGTGGCCTTGAATCTGCTTCAGGCATCCCTTTATTCTCAAAACTACCTGCATTCAACTTGTTTGCTGTGTCGGACGCCATATCCTTGTTCACTTCCATCTTTGCTCTTCTCATGTTCTTGTCCATCTTGACTTCACGATATGCGGAAGAAGACTTCTTGTATGTTCTGCCCAAGAGGCTGAGCATCGGCCTTCTTAGCCTCTTCATCTCCATTACGTTTATGATGGTTGCCTTCTGTGCTACATTCTATCTCGTTCTCCACAGAGACGACTCATGGTATCAGCTATTACTGGGGGCAGTCGCTTGCTTCCCCGTCACTTCCTTCGTGTTGTTGCAATTCCCACTTCTTGTAGACGTCGTCTGGTCAACCTACGGCCCTGGTATTTTCGGCAAGAAAACTAATGGTCTTCTTTATTGATCATTTGTGTTCATTGGAAAATCGTGTTCCAGAATTTTCTCTCCTTTCTATATTGATAATTTGTGTATCCAAATATTATTTGGCTCGATTGTAAACTTGTATTCCATATAAATAAATAGAGTACAAAAGATATGGAAAATAGGGAAACAAATAAACGTAAATACAAACAAAGATATGGAGATATCTTCTAATACTAAGATATGGAAATATCTCCTAATACCACCCTCAAGCAAGAGTCGATTGTTTTCTGACACAAAGCTTGGTCCGAAAAAACTCAAAAAACAGACGAGCGAGACTTTTTGTAAACATATCGGCCAGTTGGAGATGTGAAGGAATGAACTGTGTGAACAATTTTCCAGCCTGCACAAGCTCACGAACAAAATGGAAGTCAATATCAATGTGTTTTGCTCGTTTGTGGGAGACCAGATTTGGAGTGAGAAATAACACGCTGGTATCATGCAACCGCCATCTGTTTGTGTTGATCGTCGTTTCTGCGCCGTAGGAATTTTTGAGGAAATTACAGATTCGGCGACCTGATTGCAATCTCGGCGACCGCCGAGTTCGTAATTTGGGTCGCCGTTTCTGTCACGAATAGAAATTGCATTTTTCTTCGATCTTTTCTCACTTCTTCCTCTTCCCGATGCAAACGAACGTCAATTGGCACCATGATACTCAGTCATGTCCTGTAAACAACTCAATTGTGCGTGAAATCAGCATAGACAACCGAAAACCAAACCAAACGTAATATTTCCTAAAAGAATATGAATTAAGCACAAAAATATCAATGAACGATCTAATCCAAGGCAAATAGCTAGCAAATTCACAGCAGTAAATGCACAAATTGAGTGTTTATCACATGGTGGTAGCATGCCAATGTTACATGTCTTGATCTCAAATAAAGTAATATCTTTTGATTATGTAAAATCAATAGATAAATCTTGCGGATCCGCTAGTCAAGAACTAAACCGAGATCAAAGGACAAATTGCTAAAGGAATTGGGACTGAAATCCACAATATGAATGAGTATTGTGGATAGGGATGTCAATCGGGCTAACCCGTCGGGTTTCGGGCTAACCCTAGCGGGCTGCGGGCTATTCGGTCCGGGTTGAATCGGGCTGAATTTTTATCGGGCTAAAAATTCTTGAACCTAACCCTAACCCACCGGTTTTCGGGCTAACCCGTCGGGTTGGCAATATTTACGAGTTTATTTTTGTAGAGATTTTCTTAAAATATTTTAACAACCCCTAAAACAAAATAAAAAAAGAAAATGATGAACCAACATAAATAAAAGACATCAAATATAAATATCTTTGCAAAAAAAATAGTGATAAGTGGATAATCATAGTTTGAAAAGAAAAAAAACATCAATCCTTATATATCAACTAATTTAAGTAATAGAAGTACATTTCTCAGCGTATAAAATGATAAAATAATGATTAAAAAATTAAATATAGTTTTCACTTTGGTGAACATAACAACGAGTGGCTAAAGATTCTTGAAAGGAAGAAATGAGTAGGTACGCTAATTAGAATAGTGACGAGTGGAAGACAGTGAAAGAGGAAGAAATGAGAGATTTTTCGATTTGAGGGTAAAGGACTACGTCATTGGGAGAGATTGATGAGATTTTGTGTGACGGAAAATTAGGTCTAGGAAATTAGGTATATAATTAATGGGTATAGTATGATATAAATAATATTAGAAATAATAAATAATAAATTATTAAATATATTATTAAATATTACCGGACCTACGGGCCGACCCGCAACCCTCCGGGCTCAGCCGGTTCGGGCCGCCAACCCGTCGGGTTCAACCCGTCGGGTTCAACCCGTTCGGTTAAAAATAATTTCGGGTTGAAATTTTTTTACCCTAACCCGCATTTTAGCCTACCGGTTTCGGGCCGACCCATCGGTTTCGGGCCTTATTAACATCCCTAATTGTGGATACCCAACCTAGATGATTGGAGATCCCAAGAAATAGGTTCAATGGGAAAACTAAGCTATACTAGTTTGAGTTAAAACACCGACAAGATAATATCTTCTTTAGTGGTGATACCTTGAAGATGATATTATCTACCCATCCCTAAATGAGCAACTGAGGTGTTATAGACCTACATGTGGTATAAGCTAAGTTGAAATGACTTTTAATGACTCCTAAAAACCTCGTAGTTGTTAAGTATGGCAGGAGATCACCTATATAAGTGAAAGTGGGGGCAGCTTCAAATGAACACTTATGAATCCAAAGGGTGTTTCCAAGGCCCAAAATGGAACTAAACATGAGAACGAATGGAGGTTGAAATGTTAATATTTCAATGTTGTTGACTCGGTACACACGATGGAGGAGTGGTTCAAGGTATTCTTACCACTAAGCCGTCAGTGTACCCGACGACATTGAAGATTAAAAGTTCAAAGTCACAAGCTACCTCTTCAAGTGCATTAACGTTTCTCGAAAACTGAGTTGGCTATGCATTCATGCATTTCGACATTTTCACTCATGGGGGGATTGTTGGTAATTCAGGGAATTTATTGTAAATTCCTGATGTGAAATATTTAATTTTGTCGAAATTAAATATTACCAAATTAATCTACGCGATGAGTAGATGATCGTGGTATTTATTTTCTCAAATCCGAATTTCGGTGAGTGAGAAATGAGTCCACGAAGTGACATGGTTGGTGGGATTATTGCATAAAGCAGTTATGTAATAAATGATGTCCCAGATGGATTAATTACACTAATTAATCTGTGTATATAAACCATAATTGTAGTGGTGTGTAATAACAAGGTGTGCCGTGTATGTGGCATACGATGGCGCCCTCGCGCGCCGCCGCTCGCCCCGCCCCGCCCCGCCCTGCCTCGGCCTTCGGCCTCAGCAAGGCTTCTGAGCTTTGGGCGGTCTTTGGGCCCTTGGGCCTTGGTCTTGACTTGGCACGCTCGTGCCTTATCTTTTTGGGCTATCAAAATGAGCCTGCGAGCTTGACAAGTGACGTGGCTGACGAGTCAGCGCACGTATTGTAATTGTGTGGCAACGGTTTCAACACGTGCCTATAAATAGGCATACATAGGAGCATGTCTCCGGTTACCATACATAGCCAGATTACTGCATATTTTCCTTTAAAAAACTGCAACTTTTTATAGCTTTCCAGCTAGCTCAGTTTTCACCTCCGTTCAGTTCGCCGGAGCTTCTGCAATCGCGGTGCTGCCTTGTAGAAGACGAATCTGTTTTACCTTTGGGGATGAGCGCTATTAAACGAGCACTACGTTGGCGTTTTCGTCTTATGGGAAGAGGGATTCCTTTATTCTCGCCACTTCCCAGTACCCCTATTTTTGTTGCATTTTTTATTATTATACACTACAAAAAAATCGCAAATTTGCGACGGAATAGTGACAAAAAAAAAGAGTCGCGATTTAGCGACGGACTAACGATGGAATTACGACGAAATAAATTTTTAAATTTAGCGATGGATTTGCGACGCAAAATTTTGCGACAGATTTGCTACGGAATATTTTGTCTCAAATTTTAGCGACGGATTCTTTCTTTTTTTATATGTATATTTTTTAGTACGTAACTACGTATAATGAATGAGATTAGTGTTAGGTTAAGCGGTAACGGGCCCAGCATGTGTGCGGGAGGTGCCGAGTTCGAATCCCATTGAACGCAGCCACAAAGTTTGATGGTTGGACCGGCCGGTTCAAAAAAACTCAAAAATTATTTTTTGAAGTAAATAAATTAGCGACGGATTTGCAATGGAATTTTTCGTCGCAAAATTTTGCGACGGATTCAATTTTCGGTCGCAAATTACTTTGCGACGAACGTTTTTGTGACGGATTTTGACGTCGCAAAATCACGATTTTTTGGTAGTGTTAAAAGTTGCATCACTTGGTTGTATTTGTTGCATTAATAGCTGTCTCAAACTGCGATATCCAACACCATCAAATAGGTAGAAACCTCTCTCACAAAGGAAGATCAAAACAAACACACACACAAAAACAAAAAGGTGGGCTGAGTAGTGGGGTTGAGCCTACCAGACAAATCCAACCGGTTGAATTATTGGTTTAAAAACTACAATAATTCTTTATTATTTTAATTAATCCAGAATTTTTTTTTCTTCTGTAATCACGTTTGTGGCTTTCTTATTGTTACAGCATAAAATCAAGTATAGAAAGAAACTGCGATGAAGCAGATAGATTAATTAGGGATAGTTGAATAGTTTGAGAGCATAATTGGTGACAGTGAAGGCGGGGTGAGCATGAGTCAAGCCGGCTCGCAAGCTACTCGGGATCGGCTCGAAAAAAACTTGAAATCGACTCGATAGTAATCGAGCCGAGCTTGAGCTCGAGCTATTCGAGTAGCTGTCGAGCTCGAGCTCGAGCTTTGTGATACTCGATTCGATAGGCTCGCGAGCCTTATCGAGCTCGAGCTTAAATCGAGCTTAGGTTCGAGCTAAGCTCACGAGCCTTATCGAGCTTAATATAATTTTAATTTTTATTCCTAAATTTATTATTTAATAAAAAATAATATAATTTTTTAATTAAAAATTAAATTAAATTAAAATAATCGAGCTCAATCGAGCCGAGTCGAGCTTGACGAGTTTGACCACAAGTCGAGCTCGAGCTTGAAAATTTAAGCTCGGTCGAGCCGAGCTCGAGCTCGAGCTTAAAAATTTCGAGTCGAGCTCGAGCTCGAGCCTGGCTATACTCGGCTCGTGATCACCCCTTGTGAAGCCCCCATCTATGAACAGATTCTGGCCCCCATCACTTGCAAGAAAAAGCGCCGCATCTGCAACATCTCCCGCATTAAGAGTTGTACCTTTGAGATTCGACATATTTCTCATCGCTTGCTCAAATCCCTCATCATCCTCCCCCATATATTTCTTCGCCAACTCCGTCGCGATGCCGTGAGGGGACAAACAGTTCACCCTCACACCGAACTGCCCCAATTCCACCGCATGCTTTGAGCACGTGTAGGCATGCGTCCCCGCGCCACCCATCCCCGACGAGATGCTCGCCATCGAGATGATGGAGCCGCCTCCCGCCGGAACCATCACCCTGGCCGCGTGCTTCATACCCAGGAATACGCCGGTGACGTTCATGGCTAGCACGCGCTCGAAGTCCGCCTTCTCGGTGTCGGCGATCCGCGGCTTCGGAGGATCGGTGATGGCGGCGTTGTTCACCATGATGTCGAGCTTCCCGAAGGCGGCGACCGTCTTGTCGACGGCGTCTCTGACGTCGTCTTCGTTGGTGACGTCACAGAGGAAGTAGGTTGAATTTGATTGGCCGATTTGTTTGATCAAAGCCTGGCCTAACTCGTCGCGGACGTCAGCGATGGTAACTTTGGCGCCGTGTTGGGCGAAGAGTTTGGCCGTGCATTCTCCTATTCCGGCGGCGCCTCCGGTTACGAGAGCTACTTTTCCTTGTAGCCTGCTTGAGAAACCGATCAAGCTTACTTTAAAAATGAGCTTTATATTATTAATTATTTAAATCAAATTTCTTAGTATGATTTAGGCTCATTTGAAATCTGATTATCAAGGTATTGAATTTAAATTTTGGATATTATTTTACATCATTGAAAATGATAGATTTGAACTTATGCTAGAGCTTATTATAACTAATAAGTGATTCATAAACTTTATGATAGATTCAAGGGAAAACTAATTATTTTATATCAAAGAATTGAGTTTAATTTAGTAAATTTTGTCCCACATTTTCTTCAATAAACAATTTTATCCTATCTTTTAGTTCTATCTATGAATTTTATCTCACAAGACAAACGAATTTAAGTTGTTGATTCAAATGTTTTATTCCACATAGATGCCATTACCGTCCACATGGATATTAATTAAGTGAAACATTAGCATCCATGCCCACATCAACATTAATATTTTAATTTATAATTTTCAATTTTGAATTAAACAACGTATTTCAATACGTCTTCATTAAATAAACATAAATTAATATCCACATAGATGTTGACATGGCATTCACGTTGAGAAAAATGAGTGAATCAGTAGTTAATATCGTTTGTTTTGAATGATGAAGTTTATAGACAAAATTGAAAGGTACAATAAAATCAATTGTTGTAAAAAACTTGAAATAATTAAGATTTACTAAAATCTAATTATTTGAGATAAAATTCATAAGCAGTTTTCTCTTGATTTAAATTGAATGAATCAAAATTTAACATGATCTAATCTATTTTGTTGTGAACGATGACAATAATAGCATATGAATAGTAAACGAGAATTAAAAGAACACAAGAACACAAGATTTACGTGGTTCGGTAATATGCCTACGTCCACGACCGAGAAGCAGTTCGATCTTTTTATTATTTGGAAAGACAGCGAATACACAAATACATCAAGTATTTATATTAAACCCTTCGCTCCGCTCGCCTCTCACTTTGCTCGCCGCTCGTTCGCTTGCTCCGTTCCGCAGGCATCTGCCTGCCATTGTTGATATATGAGCCATATCAACATATTCTAACCCCCTAATTCTATCAATTAAAAGAAGCGGTATGATTCCGGAAAATCGAATATTGAATGAGAGATAAATTTACCTTTTGGCCGTGATCGAGTGCAGAAGGAGTTGCCATTGCTTTGTTTGCCCCTCGAGGTTTGAAGAAATCGACCGTGAGATGAAGAAGAATTCACGATTGTATTGTATTTATAAGGTTCTTTCGTTATTGGTCAACTTGTTTGTATGTATTTAAATATTTGACTTAATTAGCATTTATTACAAATTTAATGCACAAAAAAACATTATTTCATACAAAAAATGTGGGTTGCCTTTTTTTAGTTGCTCTTTTATATATATATATATGGGAGTGATCATATGAGAACTCCTCTTACCATGTGAATATAAGAACCAATCTCGTCCATCCAATTGATGATCCAACGCTCAAGACTAAATAAATCTCGTGTGCATTATAGTGTAGTAAAACATGCATTAAAGGGTAATTTTGTAATATTTTTTTTCTCTCCTCTAAAATCATCCTAAATCTTTAAATGATCATAACTCCTTCAATTTAGATTATTTTTTAATGTATCATATATCAAATTAAAGGTAATTTAATTATCTTTCAAACGAAATCCCTATTGCATATGTTTCGATTTAAAAATCATCGTAAAAAATGAAAATTAGTGATTATATGCATAATTCTCGTAACAGGACACGAATTCTTATATAATGAATGGAGTTGCACAATATAATGCATGAAGTTATAATATATAATGCAGAATATGATAGATAAAATGCAATATATTTTTTCGAGCGAGATCAACAAAAAAATTAAAATTCATTATATTTGCATACTGTAGATAATATTATAGTTGTTATAAAAGTTGATCATACATTACTTATTTTTAATTATGTATTTTTTTGTTATATTATATAAATGTATATTACTATATTATATAATGCATGTTTGTTAGGCATATAATGAATGTTTGCTAGGTATATAATGCATGTCGAGGTCAATATAATGCATGAAGATATATAATGAATGTAGTTGCACCATATAATGCATGAAGTTATAGTATATAATGCAGAATATGATAGATAAAATGCAACATGTTTATTTCAGCGAAATCATCATTCATCATTATATTTGCACTTGTTATGTATTATATAGCAATAACATATGCATTATAATGAAAGTAATATAATTTTTCTTTAAAATAAAAGTAATACCATATATAATATGCATAATTCTCGTAATAGTACACGAATTCTTATATAATGAATGCAGTTGCACAATATAATGTATGAAGTTATAGTATATAATGCAGAATATGATAGACAAAACGTAACATTTTTATTTCAGCGAAATCATCACTCATCATTATATTTGCACTTGTTATGTATTATATAGTAATAATATATGCATTATAATGAAAGTAATACAATTTTTCTCTAAAACAAAAGTAATACCAAATATAATGGAGGAAGTAATACCGTATAATAATAGTAATATTGTTCTAAAATAAGAGTAATACCATATTATAATATAGGAAGATGTTTGTTAGGTATATAATGAATGTTATGTATATAATGAATGTTTCCTAGGTATATAATGCATGTTTCTTATGCATATAATGCATATTTGTTAGATATATAATGCATGTCGATGTTGAATATGCAAACAGAATCTCAAATAAGTACAAGATGACAAAAATACCCTATAATGCAGGTTTTTTGAGATAAAATGACCGAAAATTCTAGTAAAATCCTGAGCGTACATTCATCAAAATCCATGGCGATGATTAGTTCTTATTTCTTATGGTAAGAGGTGTTCTCACTGGATCGCATCCCTGTTATTATATGTGAACCACCTCCCAGATGAGAAATAAGAACTAATTTAGATTCATTGATTTTTTTAATTTAAGGGCTGTGATTTAATTATAGATTTGATATGTTTAATATTATTTGCCTTATTTATTCAAATAAGAGGGTAATACAGGAATTTTTAATTTGTAGTTGAAATATTTTCATAACCGTTTCCTAAGATCACTCATTATAATTTCACGTATCTTTTATATTTTTGTTAATGTTTACGAGTTCATTTCTTTCAATTTTTTTGGTCGACATAAATTTCTCAGCAACTCATGCGATGAGAATGACGGGGGAGGAGGTGTTGGAGCTAATAAATCAGCGGCGAGGGTGGAGGGGCCAACGAAACCATCGGAACAATAATGATTATGTTGCGTAGGATTATTTTGCTATGAATGCTTCTCTTCGTGATGCAATAGCAGATAGTGTTGAGTTGTGTTGCAATTTATTTATTTTTTTGTTGGAGGATGGATCTCTATGTCTTCACCGCAGTGAAAATGAGATTATGGATCAAATTGAAGATCGCACCATCGAAGATTTATAATTTGTAACGATAGTTAGACTATTTTATTATCTCTCTCTCTCTCCCCCCATTTTTTTCCAGATCTCTTATATTATCTCTTATATATATATATAGGGGTGTGTTAATCTCACAAGTGGTCCCTTAGATGGGAGAAGAGAATGAATCCAGTCTATCTAATGAGGTCAGCGGACGATTGAGATTTAATTAGCCCAAAATTATAAAGTTGCATCGGCGACTTAAATTTAGTTGCATAGTAAGGGCATTAATGACTTAATGCACTCACAACTACCATGAATTAAATTCAAATCCCTTGATTTTAGGGGACCACATCTTAAATATTATTTAATTTTTCTAAATATGAGGGGATCACATCTTATATTACAAAAAAAATTATAATTTATTTTTTCACTATTAAGACACGTTTATTTGTTATTAACTTTATTTTCTGACCTCCAACATTGCTATAGAACTTTGAATAATCATAGCTCACTCAATTCAAATTATTTTTTTGCGTGTCATATATCAAATTAAAGATCGTTTTATTATCTTTCAAACAAAATTCATATTGCATATGTTTGCAAAAATCTGATAGCCCTATCAAACATAATGCAACTGAATCGGTCTATATAATGCAAATATACAGGCTTATATAATGCAACTTAAATCAGAAAATAAAAAAATTTGTCAAAATATCAATTACCTCATAAATAGTCATGCAAATTTATAAGCCTAAAGTCAAATCTTATATAAACCTGCAAATCACAAAATAAAAAATAAAAGTTAAATTTCAAATTTTCTTATTGGATGAAGAAATCGACCGTGAGATGAAGAATAATTCACGATTGTATTGTATTTATGAGGTTCTTTCGTTATTGGTCAACTTGTTTGTATGTAGCAACACCTAGATTTTAAATATTTGACTTAATTAGCATTTATTACAAATTTAATCCACAAAAAAAAAACATTATTTCATACAAAAAATGTGGGTTGCCTTCTTTTAGTTGCTCTTTTATATATATATATATATATATATATATATATATATATATAGATATATAGAGAGAGAGAGAGGTGTAATCATATCACAAGTGACTATTAGATGCGAGAAGAGAATAAATCTTGTCCTTTAATTTGATGAAATAAGTGGTCCAGATTGATTCTTAAAATTTGAAATTTAACTTTTATTTTTATTTTAAATTATAATTAAGGACATTTAGGTAAGTTAAACATGAGGGACCACAATAAATTTCATAATCTCTTTCCTATCAAACACACGTGTTTTGCTTCTACATATTCTCTCCCATCTAATTTTTTTTTATAAAACTTTAAAAAATCATATCTCATTCAATTTAAATTATTTTTCCACGTACAATATATCAAATTAAAGATAATTTAATTATCTTTCGAACAAAATCACTAATGCATATATTTCAAATAAGACAATCATAACAAAAATAAGATACTGCAACTATACAGACGTATATAATTCATATTTACAAGCTTATATAATGCTACTTACATCTCAAAAAAAAAATCTATATTCTGCAGAAATTTGATAGCCCCATCAAACATAATGTAACTAAATTGACCTATATAATGCAAATATACAGGCTAATAAAATGCAACTTAAAGGTGGTCTGATGAATTTAAATTATTGACAAACGAAATAGTAATAAACGAAACAGAGCATGAAATCCAAATATTTAATACAACCACCTACCAACAACCAAACACCCAATTGCATTACAACTTCTCTTTCCTATGCTAGTTCGTACTCGTTGTCTCTTTGAGAAAATCGAAGAAGTCGTTACCTAAATAAGAAGAAGATGATGGATTCAAAACTCAAATTCATCATACCACCTTTAAGTTGCATTATATAAACCTGCAAAAATGCAGTATTTAGGCCTATTAATTTGCATGACTATTTATGGGGTAATTGATATTTTGACAATTTTTTTTATTTTCTGATTTAACTTACCTAAATGCCCTTAATTATAATTTAAAATAAAAATAAAAGTTAAATTTCAAATTTTTAGAATCAATCTGGACCACTTATTTCATCAAATTAAAGGACGAGATTTATTCTCTTCTCCCATCTAATAGTCACTTATGATATGATTACACCTCTATTTATATATATATATATATATATATATGAGCAACTAAAAAAGGCAACCCACATTTTTTGTATGAAATAATGTTTTTTTTGTGGATTAAATTTGTAATAAATGTCAAATATTTAAAATCTAGGTGTAGCTACATACAAACAAGTTGACCAATAACGAAAGAACCTCATAAATACAATACAATCGTGAATTCTTCTTCATCTCACGGTCGATTTCTTCATCCAATAAGAAAAAGTTTTCCGTGATTTTTTAAATCATGTGGGTTGTGTTGATAGATACTTGTGGGTTGTGTTCCTCGAAATAACTATTAACCTCTAATATCTTTTTAAATAATTTACAACACTCAATCAAGTAAAATATAAAATTAAAATTTTAAATATTGATAGATACTTGTGGTAAATTTGTGTTCCTCGAAACCATTATTAACATCTAAAACGTTTCTTAATTATATAATATACGACGTTTAATCACTTAGAATTAAAAGATATATAATACAGCTTTAAAATAATCCATCATAATTTTGACCAACTAATATTCTAATGTAAACAAATTAATTATGCATGAATTAAAATCTCAAATCCAAAATCCTAACCCAAAGCTAATGTAACACCCCGTAAAATTTCGCTCTTGGAATGACTCGATTCAATTTCAACGAGGTTAGAATGTATACTCGTAACCGATTTTAAATAAATAAGGGATGAGATGCCACAACTAAAATTCTAGAGTAATTGCAAAGTTATCGACGCTACACTATTTAAATTATTTTGGGAAAGCTCGCGATACCATTACGAGAAAATAACTGAATAAATTAGACAATATTAATTCCGAGGCAAATTCCGGAATTTAAGTTATAACATTGAAGCGAATCGAGACCCAATTTCTCTATTTCGGCCATCATGTCTTATTGGGCTAGATAATTATTTCTTCCAAATATAAATTATATATGTATATGTGGGCTTGATTATTTCAACAAATTTAAGCCATGTGAGAAAACAAACTAGTTTAAATTGGGGTAGTTAGGCAATTTTGTGACTTTTTTTTAATTGTTTAGTCTATTAGGGGTACAATGGATCGAATCCCTTGTTGGGATTGGTTGTTTCAATCTATCAAAAGACAGTTTTTTTTAATAGAAATATATTTATTTAAATTCACACACTCATATATTACCGAGAATGCTCGAACTTGAGGCATCTTGATCCGAATGAAAGGACAAAAGGAAGACAATTGGTGACTTCAAGTGTTAGCTCGTTTATTCATCCGAATAGCAGCGTGTTTTGCATGAGTTGCGTTTTATTAGTTAGTGGCAATTTATGTTGTGGCCGTTGGATTGGTGCTGAGGTGGCAGCATCGCATGAGGCCGTAGAAGATAGCCGTTAGCTCATCTTCTTCAGCTCTTTTCCGGCTGTTACAGAAGGAGACGAGCGAGAGAGCTGCGCGAGATCAGAGAGAAAATGAGAAGCTTCGTGCGAGAGTTTCTGTGTGAGAACTAGATCAAACAGACAACCTACACAGAATAATGGTTTTGTTCACAAAATTATTCAATAACAAACAATTACTTGTATTATCAAAAAATAATAGAAAAATAAATTAGTGATATATAATACTCCATATTTTAAACAAAAGGTGATAATGATTTTTTTTTTAGATTTTTTTTATTATTATTATTTATTATAAATCTTTGTTATAATAGAAGAATTAGTAAATAAAATAAATATAAAAAATAAAATTGATGTTGATTTAATGTTTGTGGAAGAGAAAATGGCAAAATCATAATTATATATACCTTGTTTTAGTATATTAATTGATAGATTCTATAATTTCTATATAAACATAATTAGTATGCATATGCATCACTAATAAAGCATGAATATTGTAACAAGTGATGCCTTATAAATGAGGTTTTCATACATCGGTCGCCGGCTACCCTATGAATCTATGGTCAGGTTACCAACATCCTTGACATTCCGACATTGGGCAGATGTCGGTCCCCATACATGGTCTTACAACTTTGAGGAGACGTATTCGCCTACTAAAGCGGTACATGAATTGGATTCAGAACGTGCCCTATCCCGAAGGGAATTCAAATCCTCGTGTCGTCAATCGACGACACCAATCTTACAAACCACTGTCAATATGAAATACTTAATACATCATACCATTACAAGAAACTATTAATGTGGAATACTTAACTCACACCTTCATAATGGGTTTGAAACTATATTGCTAGTTGCTATTGAAGTACGCATCGTTAGAATTTTATAAAACTGGCTTGTAAAGAGAATAATAGTGAAGTAGTTCAATTAATCTATATATCTATATTAAAACAAAACCACACTTTATTACACATGAGAAATAATACTTGCATTAATTGAACTATTTAGTTCATTTGTTAGTTCAATATTTAGTACATTGTTTAATAATTATGGAGACAATAATTATATATATTCTAGTTTTTAAAATGCATGACATTAGATATTCAATATTTGAAAATATGTAATATTGTACAATAAAAAATAATTTATAATTAATTAAATTAAAAGAATATTAAATACATAGTTAAATTTTTGAAAAAAATTATATTAAAATGAACCATGTAGTTTGTAAATGTAGGGCAAATTTAAAACGTATAATCTATATATAGATACATAAAAGAAAGTAAAATCAGACTCAATATATAAAAATGTATAATTGTAATAATATAATAAGAATAATTAAGAGTTTGAATGAAATAATGAATAGTTTTCTTAGTTTTAGCAAAACAGAAAGTAAGTTGGAATTCATGTAAGGACATATTTTATCATTTTATAAAATATGAAATTTACCAATTATATTAGACTAACATAATGAAATTACTTACACTTTTATTAATCTTGATATGTAATATCATACTTACATTTATATTATTTTATTTATTTGATATGAATATAAATGATAAATAATTACAAATGAAATAATAAATTAATTATAAATAAAATATAATTCTCGTGCATCGAGTGATATACTAGTTTAACATATAATAAACCCAATCGTTAACAAGCCTCTACCTCTCACTATCACATAAGTAGAACCTCTCTCACAAAGGAAGATCAAAACAAACCTCTCTACAATATTTCTATTTTATTTTAATATTTTCTTCGTAATCAAGTTTGTGACTTTCTTGTTGTTACAATATAAAAACAAATATAGAAAGAAACTGCAATGAAGCAGATTAGGGATAGTTGAATAGTTTGAAAGCAGAATTGGTGATGTTGAAGCCCCCATCAATGAACAGATTCTGGCCGCTCACATATCTTGCCTCATCACTCGCAAGAAAAAGCGCCGCATCTGCAACATCTCCCGCTTTAAGAGTTGTACCTTTGAGATTCGCCATATTTCTCATCTCTTGCTCAAATCCTTCAGCATCCAGCTCCAAATATTTCATCGCCAACTCCGTCGCGACGCCGTAAGGCGACAAACAGTTCACCCTCACGCCGAACTGCCCTAATTCCACCGCCAGGTTCCGGGTCAGCCCCACCACCGCATGCTTGGAACACGTGTAAGCATGCGTCCCCGCGCCACCCATCCCCGACGCAATGCTTGCCGTCGAGATGATGGAGCCGCCTCCCGCCGGGACCATCACCCTGGCCGCGTGCTTCATACCTAGGAATACATATTAAATATAATGCATTAATTTAAACTCACACACCCATATATTTCTAAGAAAACACAAATCCATGACCTCTTAAAAACGGGAATGGCATTTTCACTATTGCGCTTTCGAATAAGAGACTTCATACCTAGGAATACGCCCGTGACGTTCACGGCCAGCACGCGCTCGAAGTCCACTTTCTTGTTGTCCGCGATCCGCGGCTTCGGGGGATCAAGGGTCCCTGCATTGTTCAGCATGATGTCGAGCTTCCCGAAGGCGGAGACCGTCTTGTCGACGGCGTCTCTAACGTCGTCTTCGTTGGTGACGTCACAGTGGAAGTAGGTTGAATTTGAGTGGCCGAATTGTTTGATCAAAGCCTGGCCTAATCCATCGCGGATGTCGGCGATGGCAACTTTGGCGCCGTGTTGGGCGAAGAGTTTGGCCGTGCATTCTCCTATTCCGGCGGCGCCTCCGGTGACCAGAGCTACTTTTCCTTGTAGCCTGTGTTGAGAAATCGATCCAGCATGCTTTAAAATGAACTTTATGTTATTATTATTTAAAACGATTTATTTTAATAAAATCTAAGCTCATTTGAAATCTGATTATGAGGCTTTTTAATTATAATTTTTATATTATTTTACAAAGAAATGTTAACATGTGCCCACAAGTGATATGATAATATTACAATATTGATAATAATAATAATAATAATTAAAATTGATTGCACCGCCAATATTATTTTATGACATTATTTATTAGCACAATAACACGTATTTACGGTGGCTAGGTGAACATTTCTTTTAATTTGTGTCTGATTCACACATTGTCTTCCACGTGGACACCATATGAGCATCAACATTTTTATTTATAATTTTCAATTTTGAATGAAATAACGTTGTTTCAATATGTCTCCATTTAAAAAAAAAAAAACTAAACTAATATCCACGTGATAGAAAATGCGTGAATTAGAAATAAGTTAACGTCATTTGTTTTGAAGTAATAAATTTATAGACAAAAGTGAAATGTAGAATAAAAGTGATTACTGTGGAAAACTTGGATAAGATTCACTAAAATTCAATTAGTTGGGATAAAATAAGCAGTTTTCTCTAAATTTAAATCTAATGAATCAAAATTTAACATAATATAATATGTTGGGTATGCCAAACCCAAAAAGTCCCACATTGGAGAATTAAGGAAATAATTCCTAGTATATATGAGGCATTTTGGGGTGATGCCCAAAAACAAAACCGTGAGGGTTTCGTCAACCCAAAGCGAACAATATCATACTAATGTTGGAGTCAACGGCCCCAACAAGTGGCGCTGTCTATGGAAAACAGAACCCACAAATGTCCATGTTCGGGCAGAGTTGGGGACCGAGTTTGTGGTGGACTCTAGAGTGGTAAAACCGAGCTTGGAGGACTCGGTGTGGTAGTGGGAAGCACCTATGTGAATATCGATGCTATAGAGAGTAGCACAGGTTGGATATCGATGCGGATTGGATATCGATGCGATTTGATCGCTCGATGGGATGCCACGGATATGTGGTCCTTCGACAAGAAGCCACGAAGATGTGGTCAATTTAGTTTTAGGGGAGGATTGTTGGGTATGCCAATCAAGAATTCCTAAGTATATAAGAGTCAACATAACTCCCATTAGTATGAGGCCTTTTGGGGTGATGCCCAAAAACGAAACTGTGAGGGTTTGGTCAACCCAAAGCAGACAATCTCATACTAATATCGGAGTTAACGGTCCCAACATAATCTATTCTAACCCCTTAATTCTTTGAACCAAAGAAGCAGTATGATTCTAAAAAAATTGAATATTTGGATTCCGACAAAGAAGAATGAGAGATAAATTATACCTTTTGGCCGTGAGTGCAGAAAGAGTTGCCATTGAGATGAAGAAGAAGAATTCACGATTGTTTTGTATTTATAAGGTTCTCTCGTTATTGGTATTGAACTCGTTTGATGAAATTTAAAAAAAATAAGTGTATTTGTTATATTATTGTTTCGAAATAATTGTGGAGAGAAAATCAAATTGGTTTTGCATGTTTGGTAAAATTAAAAGTAAAAATAAAGACAAGAGAATTGGATGGCTGCTATACTGTTAATGTTTTGAAATAATTGTGTATCCACCATAACCAATATTCTTCATCCAAGTATAAGATAGAAATGTGAAACTAATAATTTTTTTTTTTTGAGGGAAACTAATAATTGAGTTGTTGGAAATTTGGATTTGAATATTCCATCAATCATGAATCATGATGGCTTTTGAACTTCAAACTGATAATGAAAATTCCAACAAATATCATTATTGTTGCTGTGATATATATATATAGAGTTATATTCATTTCTGAACTAAATACTCTGAATGAACTATGACCTATGTTCAGGCGTTTATTTTTTTGATCCGATGGCTACAACAAGGACATGTGGCGGATAATTTATTTTTTAATCTAATTGAAAGAGTGTTTTCGATAGTTACAATTTTATTAGATTTGATAATTATGGTAGTTCCTAATTTCTTGAGATTTTATTTGTTAGCATATATTTATATTATTATTGTTGCACACCAATTTTATTAGAAAATCTGCCACACGACGAAACCGCAACAACGCCGCTTGTGGATCCTCTGCATTCCACACGACGTTCCCCCATAGCACCGCTATTTTTGCGCAATTTCTGCTGAATTTTGGAGCCAACGTTCTTGCTGTTTGTGCTGAGTTGATTCGTCACAATTACTCTTCGGGTTCTTGCATTGCATAGCACAACGACAATTTTTTTCCTCCCACTATTACCAGTCACGCCGGCACGCGCTCTGTCTTCCTACCGTCAAGGTTCTCATCGGCAATTTTTTCCCTTCCACTATAATCAGTCACTCCGGCATGCGCTCTGTCTTCCTTAAGATCAAATCATCATTCCACATCTTTTCTTAATTAGGTTTGCTGGGATTTTCATGATATCCATCATCTTTGAACATGTATTAATAATTTTATCGATTGATTTTTGAATTTTTGGTTTTGACTCCTTTTCTAGCTGGTTAGATAGCGTCTTGCTGGTGACGTCTTTACTGATAGGCTCTGTGTTGGTAATCCTCCAACTAATTACGACTTATTGTCAGCTCTTCCGCAGACGCTTTGCTGGTAACAAAATGTTAGCCTGCAACCCATACAAGTCTATTTGCTGGTGAAGAATGCGTCAGCGAATCTCTTAAGGCTTATAAATTAGATTCTATTATAACTCAATAATTCATATACAGGAAATTACAAGTTTAAGCTAATCTAGCTAGACACACTATTCTTATTAGATGTTTGACTCATCAAAATAACATATAAGGTAGTATTTTCTAACAAAAATTCCTAACAAGTACTCCCTCCGTCCCACTTCAATTGTCCATCTTTCATTTTTCGTACGTCCCATTTAATTGTCCACTTACCTAAAATGGAGAATTAATACACACTTACTAATAAAATACTAATTTCCTCTATCTCTACTTACATTGGTTATTGTGCCGATTTCCTTGTGGACAATTGATAAGGGACGGAGGGAGTATTAATTTTTTTCACCCATAATTTCTTATTATAAAACCTAAGTATCCTTTCTTTTATTAAAATAAAAAAAAAGTTAAATACAACATCAAATATATAAAAATTGAAATCCAATTAATGTCCTAGATTGCGGATTAAAAGTTTAAAACCATCATAAATCAACTATAGCATGAAAATATAATAAGGGTTCGTTTGGTTGGTGGATTTCGGAACGAGGGAATGGAATGATTTCGAAACACACCGTTTGGTTAAGGGTATGAAATTGAAAAAATGGGAATGACACCTTAATATTTGGGAATCACCAAAACCCTCTAAAGTGGTGGGTTTCATTTTCATTCTCATTTCCCATTACCAAAATTATTTATTTCTTATTTTTATTTTATATTATTTCATAATTATTTTATTTTTATAATATTATATGTTATTGTAATTATTTATTATTCTTTTTAATATATAATAATAATAATATTATTAAATTAATCATTTATTTGTATCTTAATTTTATATTTTATAAAATAAATAAGAAGATAAATATATTATTTATTTATTTTAATATGATTATATTTACTTGATTTTTATTATTAAATTAATTATTTATTTCTTATTTTTTAATTCATTCATTTTATAAATATTTTCTTATTTATTTACTTTTTCTTGTTTTTATAATATTATTCTTAAATATTATGATAATTATATTATTTTATAATATTATATGTTATTATAATTATATATTATTTTTTAATATATAATAATAATAATAATATTGAATTTATTATTTATTTTTTTTATCTTAGTTTTATATTTTATAAAATAAATAAGAAGATAAATAGATTATTTATTTATTTTAATATAATTTTATTTTCTTGTTTTTTATTATTAAATTAATAATTATTTATATAATATTTTAATTATTTTATAAACCTAGAAACTTAAAAAATCAATAATCAGAATCGAAAATGATTCCCAAACCCATCTCATAATCCAAACATAAGAATTGAGAATGATTCACAGAAAACAAACCCATACACATTCCCTCTACTATCAAACTCATACCTATAGTGATTCCCGACAGTTAAACCAAACACCCCCTAAATATGAAACAAAATAGGCAAACACTCAAATGAGACGGTCTTATCACTTTTATTGTGAGACAAATCTAATGATATATTTAATTATTGCAAATTATGTATTTCTTTATTGCAAATAATGTCATTTTTTTACAGTAAAAGAATTTATATATTAAAAAATGAAATAATATATTTAACTTATTGAAATAATGTATTAAGACCCATCTCACAATAAAACGAGGACCAACAACAAAATAAGGTTATTCGAATTGATCCGTTGGCCCCAAATCAAATTGACAATTCCTTAAAAGAAAAAACTTATATCCTACTACATAATTATAGACAACTTGTTCATCAAAATCAGCATAGGATTCATTACAATTAATAGATCCAATAACCATTTATTAGAGCCAAACAAAAGCAATCAAATACCCATAAAGCCCCTAATTCTTAAACTTCTTCGCACCTTCACGCAGGGCTATATTAGTCAAGCTATAACCTCCATCAATCACAATATTTAGGCCACTGATATACTTCGCATCATCGCTAACCAGGAACAAAACCGCCTCCGCCACGTCATCCGCCTCCACCGTCGCCCCCTTCAAATTCGCAATCTCCGACACGAACTCCTCCACCTCACTCTTCCCGGCGGCCCCCAGCGCGCCGACCAGCATCGGCGTCGCCACTCCGAACGGCGACACGCAGTTCACCCGTATCCCGTGGGCCCCCATCTCGATGCACAGGTTCCTCGCCAGCCCCACCACCGCGTGCTTCGACGCCACGTAGGCGTGCGGCACGGCGCCGTGGGTGACGGAGGCGACGCTGGAGGTGAACACGATGCTCCCCCTCTTGCTGGGGATCATGACCCTAGCCGCGTGCTTGGCGCAGAGGAAAGCCCCGAAGACGTTGACGTCGAAGACGCGCCTCATGTCGTCGTAGTCCGCGGCCGTTATGCGCGGGTCCTTGCCGCCGGGGAAGCCGGCGTTCGAGAACATCACGTCGAGGCCGCCGTAGCTGGACACGGCGAAGTCGACGGCGCTCTCGACGTCGGCCTCGCGCGTCACGTCGCAGTGGACGTACGAGATCACGTCGGAGGAGCCGATATTCCGGCACGGCGCCTGTCCGAGGTCGTCCTGCACGTCGGCGACGACGACCTTAGCGCCGTGCCGGACGAAGAGCTTCGCCGCGCATTCGCCGATGCCGCTGGCGCCGCCGGTTATGACGGCCACCTTGCCTTCTAGCCTGCATCAAATGAAATGCATATGTTTTACATACATGTAGGGGATGGATATAGTGATTAGTGACACTGGTTCAGACCTTTTTGCGGCCATTGATGCAGCAAGATGAAGCTCACTTTGTTGAAGAATGAGAGTGTTTAGACAAAGAATTTATAATGTTTGAATATTATGAGAGTGAATACTTTTAATGAATTTACTATATTTTTATTATAAATATATCGTCTGCTTCTTTCATGTGCTACATCTATAATTGAGTATACCAACTTAAATTTGAATTCCTATCAATTATATATATTGGTTACATAATATGAGGGACGGAGGAGAATGCACATTGTTAGTATGGCTCATATATTGACAAAGGAAGGAGGCATCTGCCCCTTTGGGGTACGATACAGGGTATTTTGGGAATTTTACACCTTGTAAGGTTTTAGTATAAATACATGATGTATTGATGTATTTGATATACTGAATCAATAAAATTCGACTGCTCCGCCGTGGACGTAGGCACATTGCCGAACCACGTAAATCTTGTGTTCTTTATTTTTCTTGTCTTTAATTCGTATGCCAAATTGTCATCGTTTCACAACACACATTAACAAGTGTTGTTAGTGTTGGGAAATCTGGCTAAGTTTCCCTTCTCCAGTTGATAGCTTAGATCTTAGATTTGGTGTTTAAGTGTTTTGGTGGATCAAATCCTAAGTCCAACCAGCGTCAGTTTGTCTCTAGAATAGCTCTAGTCTCAAATGTAAAGTCCTGTTTAGGTATTTTGAGTTGTAAGTCGCAGCGGAAGCTGTGGGCCCATAACCCACAGGTCCCAGGATCGAACCTGGCTCTGATACCACTTGTTGGTCCCGGATATCAGGGTATACTTTGGCAGCGGAAAATACGTAAGTTCGTTTCTTGCACTCTGCTGGTTACACAGCTGACTGGGACCTTGTCAGCTGATACATGCTTTGTTGCCACCAGTTCCATGGAGACCAACTGGCTGTGGCACAAAAGGTTAAGTCATTTGAATTTCAAAACTATTAATTATCTAACCAAGCATGATCTTGTAGATGGTCTTCCCAAGGGCGGGTTCAAGAAGGAAGGGATTTGCAAGGCCTGCCAGCAAGGCAAACAGACCAAGAAATCCTTCAAGAGCCAGTCGCCAGTTCACCCTAGTACCAGTCAGGTACTCGAGCTGTTACATATGGACCTGTTTGGACCAGTAACGCCGCAAACCATTGGAGGAAGACGATATTCGCTGGTGGTAGTCGATGACTACTCGCGCTATACATGGGTGAAGCTTCTCAGAACAAAGGATGAGGTGAAGGTGATTCTTCCAGAGTTGATCATCCAAGCTCAGAAGCAGAGAGAAGCTGTCGTGAAGCGAATTCGTTCGGACAATGGGACTGAATTCTGCAATGGTCCGCTGATGGATTTCTGCGCGGAGGCCGGGATCAAGCATGAGAGATCTACTCCAAGGCAACCACAGCAGAATGGACTGGCAGAACGTAGGAACAGGACGCTGAAGGAAGCAGTCCGATCCATGCTGGCTGAGTCTGGTTTGGGTCAGAGTTTCTGGGGAGAGGCGTTGGTGACTGCTTGCTATACTCAGAATAGGAGCGGGATCAACGACAGACTTCAGAAAACTCCCTACGAAGTGTACTTCGGTCGTAAGCCTACTTTAGCTCATCTTCGTGCATTCGGTTCTCCATGTTATATCCATAATAATGGGAAGTCGAACTTAAATGCTTTCTCGCCTAAAGCTGATGAGGGTGTGTTTGTCGGATATGGACACCCCTCTCACAAGGGCTATAGAGTATTTAACAAGACGACCCAGCTTGTGGAAATAACATGCAATGTTGTTTTTGATGAAGCTACTTTAGTGCGCAGGACCTTACGCCAACTGGCTGAAGATGTTCCTGAGGTCAATGATGTCAATGACCAGTTGGGCAGGAATTCTTCCAATGCTCAACCAACTGGTTCGACTAGACCGATGAATGGATCATCTTCACAACCAGTTACCTCAGGTGCCCATCAGCAACCTGAGAGGGTCGGTGATGCAAATGACCTTGCTGAGACCTTACACTCAATCTCCCTGAGTGGACCCAGTAACAATCTAGGGGGAATCCCTACTGGCCTTTTTGAAGAAGAAGGCAGTGATGGACCAGCTGGAGAGGATGTTCCAGCTGATGCTGACAACATTGGTGGAGATTCAGACAACCAGTCAGACGGTGATGCTGATGAAGTTGTTCCTACTGGTGAAGGTCCAGCACCAGCTGATGTTGCAGCTCCGACTGGTGGAAATGTGGAAGCACCAGTCGCCAGGACAGAAGAACCTGTTTCACAGCCGGCACCAGCAGTCGCTGGTCCTCCCAAATGGCTGAGGGATCACCCATCTGATGCTATTCTCGGTGATCCGGAAGGTTCTGTCCAGACTCGACACGGCAGAGCGCTTTTATCTTGCTTTATCTCTCAGATGGAACCTTCGTCCATCAAAGATGCGCTCGAATCTGCCGATTGGATCAATGCCATGCACGAAGAGCTTGCGGAGTTCACTCGCAACAATGTTTGGGACTTGGTAGAGAGACCATCACACCAGTCAGTGATCGGCACCAAGTGGGTTTTCAAGAACAAGCGAGATGAAGATGGCATTGTGGTCCGGAACAAGGCTCGTTTAGTCGCCAAGGGCTATAGACAGTGTGAAGGCATCGATTTTGATGAGACCTTTGCACCAGTTGCAAGAATGGAGGCGATACGGCTGTTTTTGGCCTATGCAGCGTATCACGGCTTCACGGTGTTCCAGATGGACGTGAAGAGCGCATTCTTGAATGGCGAACTAAAGGAGGAGGTATATGTAGAGCAACCTCCTGGATTCGAAATTGGCACCAAAGTGTACAAGCTAAGGAAGGCCCTGTATGGATTGAAACAGGCGCCCAGGGCTTGGTATGATACACTATCTCAGTTCCTCACCAGCAATGGATTTCGAAAAGGGAAGATCGATCGGACTCTCTTTCTTCTCAACGATGGAGCTGACATGCTGATGGTGCAGATCTATGTCGATGACATCATCTTCGGATCCAAGAACATATCTCTCTGTGAGAAGTTTTCTAAGCTAATGCAGACCTCATTCCAGATGAGTATGATGGGCAAGCTGACATACTTCCTAGGACTTCAAGTCCAGCAATCAGCTGATGGTATTTTTATCAGCCAACGGAAGTATACCAAGGATCTTATTCAGAAATATTGCCCAGAGAAGACTAAGTCTCTAAGGATCCCGATGAGTACCAGCTGCCAGATATTTCTTGATGAGCAAGGGGAATCAGTTGATCCTACTATATACCGAGGAATTATTGGATCACTCCTCTATCTCACTGCCAGCAGACCCGACATTTCGTATTCAGTCGGAGTGTGTGCCAGATTTCAAGCTAATCCTAAGAAGTCACACATGGAAGCTGCTAAACGGATTGTGAAATATCTGAAGGGGACAGAATCTCTTGGAATATGGTATCCCAGAAATGATGAGCTTACGCTTATCGGATATTCAGATTCAGATTTCGCTGGATGCCGTATTGACCGCAAGAGTACCAGTGGTACGTGTCAGTTTCTCGGACACAAGCTGATTAGCTGGTTCAGCAAGAAGCAGCACTCTGTAGCTACTTCTACCACTGAGGCTGAGTATGTTGCCGCTGCCAGTTGCTGTGCTCAAATTATTTGGCTCAAGCAACAACTGGCTGATTATGAAGTGGACACTGGCTGTGTTCCTATTTATTGCGACAACAACAGTGCTATGTGCATCACGAAGAATCCGGTTCATCACTCCAGGACCAAGCACATAGACATTCGACATCACTTCATTCGTGATCATGTCGAGAAGAAGGATGTCAGCGTGGACTACATTTGTACTGAAGATCAACTGGCTGACATCTTCACAAAGCCCCTGCCAGAAGCAAGATTCAAGGAGTTGTGCATCAAACTCGGTCTTATGGAGATTGATGCGAGCCTTAATGATGAGGAAGAATGAGTCCAAGCTCTCATTCTGTTCTTGATCTTCTGGTGGATGCTGATTACGACTGAGTCCAAGCTCTTAGTCGTTTCACATTCCTCGTATGTTGTTTCTCAACAAGTGGTGTCTTTCAACCACAGGTGGTATCTACTGGCGGAACTTATTCCTCAATTGTCCAAGGAAATGAGTCCCAGCTCTCATTTCATCTTGCCAGCTTTTATCTTCCGCTGAAGCGAAATTGGGTCCCAGCTGCCACCCTCTAGCAGTGTTGAAGAAATGGATCCACTTCCAGTTGCCAGAAGATAACTGGTGGTCATTCCCACGACTGGCGAAAATTGAGTCCAAGCTCTCAATTTGGTTAAGGTCGCTAGTCTGATCATCAAGTGGTATCAGTTGCTAACTGATGAGTTTGCCAGCAGGACGTGCTACCAGCAAGTGGTTGATTTCTCAAGTGGTCTCAGTTGATAACTGATGATGTATATCTACAAGGGGGTATCAGCTGCTAACTGAAGAAATTATCATCAAGTGGAGAAATGGCTCTTCAATAAGTGGTATCAGTTGCTAACTGATGAGTTTGCCAGCAGAATGTATTATAAGCATGTGGTATCAGTTGCCAACTGATGAAGAGGCCAACCAGTTAGGGGGAAGTATGCGACTGGCGTATGCTGGTGATGCCCAGCCAAGCCAGCTGTCGCAGAAATGGCGGGATCGTTCGAATCCGATGGCGTATGCGGATCTCCGAATTTAATGCGGCATTTAATGCCACATTTAATGTGCACAGTGGCTGCGCAGTCCGATGTTTGGTTTCCACCAACTACAGCGCACCACGTCAGCACCACTTCGTGCAGCACGTCAGCACGACCACGCCCGTCAACACAGGGAATCGGGCCTGCTGATGACCGTAGATCTCCGCGTGCTGAGCGTTGATCCTGGTCGTAGAGTCCTGCATGGACTCGAGTATAAATACTCGAGGTCCCTCACCGGAGAAACCTTTTACGATCCTTCACATTTTTCCAGCCCTAATCTCTCTCATTCTCTCAAAATTCTTAAGTTTCCTGAGATTATGGCTTCATCTTCACGCCCCCCAACTGATAATCCCCCGGCAGACAACCCACCTTCCACATCTTCATCGTCTGGTGAGCCCAGACTACCAGTTGCCGAGCAGCACATGCCGACGTACACCGGCATTGTGAAGATTGAGGATATTGACTATACTTATCCGTTCGCGCGACTTGTTGCCCTGAACAAGCCGGCAACCCGTGATCGGTTGTCAAATGCCCAAGTCAGAGCCGCACAAGTTCAAAAGGAGAAGATCCTCAACGAAAAATTGGCCAGAAAGAACTATGGGGAGGAGCTGATCGAGATGATCGATCATGAAGGCCTCCGACAGTATCTGACGGCGGCGCCCCAGACTTTCCATCCGCACCTGGTGGCGGAGTTCTACGCACGGGCGGTGATCGCCGACGGCGAACGGTCCTTCACCACTTCGGTGTTTGGGCACCTGATCACCGTCTCCCCCGAGTACCTCGCCGAGATGTTCGGGCTAAGGAACGAAGGCGAGGATGTGGCTACCTACCTTCAGAACAACACCGTCGAGTTCCAGAAGCGCTGGACCCAGTGGAAGAAGGCGGAGGTGACCACCTTCCGGACTGGAATGAGAAAGTTCGAGATGGACGAGTTTTGGCAGATGGTGTGCGACATAGTCGTACGAATGCTGCAGTGCGAAGTGGGGTCGTACGCAGAGCTGAGCATCCGGAAGTTCTCCGTGATGAGTGCCCTTGCTGACGGGATTCAAGGGAACTGGGCCGAATTCCTTTACGGCCGGCTCCTGGAAAACGTCGGCAGGAACATCGACGTTCCGATTAAAGGGAGGTTTGCCCATTCCGTATCCTTTGGGCTTCGTATCAGCCGCCTATTGGAGATGGAGTTGGGTGATGGGGTGGACCAGGGTGAGCAATTGGTCAGTTCGGACTTCATCCCTCCGACCAAGGAGCAAGCCAAACTCCCCCGCCCAGACTACAAGAAGCCCAGGAGGCTGAAGGGGAAGACCTCAGTGAATCCTTCTGAGGGTGTCTCTGAGGAAGATGAGGTGGATGAGGGCGAGCAACTGCCAGTTATGGCTCGCCCGCTGACTGAAGAAGAAAGGGCTGCGCTCAAGCGCCAGCGAGAGACTGAGCGTCTCTTCGCCCAGCTGGGAGATGCAGTGGATGCGGCCACTGGCATCCATCCCCGGGACATCCGCATCGTCCCTACTGACGAGCCATCCCAGAAGAAGCCCAAAAGACCCAAGAAGCATCAGCATCAGCAGCCACATCAGGCACTGGTTCTTGGTCCAGCTCCAAGGAACATATTGGGACAGACCCAGGAGGAGCAGCTGGAGATTATGACCCGGAAGAGGAAGAGGGTCCAAACCAGAGCTCAGCTGGTGATGGAGCAGGCTAAGAAGGAGAGAAGTGCCTCCATTGTCAGGAGGAAGCAAGCCAAGGCAAGGCTGAAGGCCTTGGCAGCCCAGCGAAAATTAGAGGCTGAGCTGGCAGCCCGCGATGAAGCCTATGCCAAGGTGCAGGCTGAGCATGAAGCCAGGCGCCAGGAGGAGCTGGCTGAACAGCTGAGGCTGGCAAGCAAGGGCAAAGGAAAGGCTGATGAAAGTCCAAGTGCCAGCCCCCCAGCTTCCCCACCACCAGGCGAGATTTTAGCAGAAGATACATATCAGCGCCTGCTGGTGATGGGAGTCGACGAGGACATCATGTCCATAGTCGAGCACTACCAGCCGGATGAGGAAGAGGTTGGGAGCCCGCTGGCTGCGCAAGGGGATGCCAGCGGACGCAGAGTTGCCGAAGAAGGCCCGCTGGCAGTGCAAGGGGTTGCCAGCGGAGGAGTTGATGAGCGGGCGACCACCCCGGAAAAACTGGCGGAGGAGAAGGAAGAGAAGGAGGCAGAGAAGGAAGAAGAGATGGATGTGGAGACTGGTGCAAGGACTACTGAGAAGGCTTCCATTGTTATCTCTGATGATTCTGAAGAAGAGGAGCCACCAGTTGTCCAGCACTCCACAATCCAGAGGATGGAGCCAAGGAACCTGTTCCCAGATTTTGCAAAGGAAGGGAAGGCTCAGGTCGGTCGTCAACAGTCCCAAGGAGCCTCAACTTCTGGACGACCAGCGACATCCTCACCAGCACAGCCTCGACGTGCTGATTCGCGACCACGACGTGACATAACTGTCAGCGTCCTCAATTACAACGTGGTCGACGCTGATGAATATGAGGAGATGGTCAATGGACCCCATCGGTGGGAGTTACGCGGGGAAGAGGCCTTCGACACCTCTCAAGTGCCTAACTACAGCATTCTCAACATCATTCCCCTCCGCGGGCTCCCCCACCAGTCGGTCTTAGCTTCCCGCATCCAGGACTGGTGCCTGCCCCTGAGGCCGATGGAGTTCTACAACCGTACTCTGTATGAGTACGCAGAAAATATCACAGTGGAGGTCGAGGATGCCGTTGATCTCGACATGTTTAATGACTTCCGGTATCTGTGGTTTGTCAACCCGACTCTGTACTGTGAGCTGCGGCGATGGAGGATCTTTGACCGTGTGGAGCGGTATCTCACGGTGGAGAAGCGCTCAGTTCTGTACGCTAGGCTGGGGCTGGAATACTGGAGGAATGAAGAGGCCTGGGCGGATGAATTCATAGATACATTAACTGACGAGCCAGAGCCCTTGTCCCTTAGGCGTGTCCGGCGGCGAGTGCAGAAGATTCTTGATTATCGCCTAAGGACTGGCAGCTCAGGACTCCCGCAGCCAAGGCGTGTCCGAGTGCCCTTTCTCCAGTTCCACCGCACCAGCCGGGGCTTTCAGGTGGTCTACGCTCTCCGAAGGATCCGAATACTGATTGCCCTCCCACCGCTCCTCCTCTACTTTGCCCGTCTGTTCGATATGGCAGCCACTGAGTTGCTAATTGATCATGTGGTGGAGGAGGATCCATCCCGCCCTTGGTGGCTGACCACTGCAGTCGCTGGTGTTCCCAATGTTGTATCCCTTGAACACATCGACTGGCAGGTGGTGGAAGTTGATACACCCACCGTTTCCGAACAATTCCCGCCAGCATCAGCTGAGATGCTGGTGGAGGAATCAGCTGAGGAGTCAGCATCAGCAGCCGCTGCAGTCCCAGCAGAAGCATCAGCCGCTGTAGAGCCAGTAGTGGAGAGGCCAACTGGAGCTGACACTGAGATGGCTGAGGCCTCATCTGGTGTGCCCTCTACTTCGATGGAGCTGTCAGCAGAGCCTCTCTCCGAGGTCCATCCGCCTGCGCAACTGGTTGCTCTCATTGATGCCAGGATGGACCAGCGCTTTTCTTCCTACCGGGCAGAGATGGCGCAACAAATGGAAGCTTTCACCTCTGGGGTGAACTCCTTTTTGGCGCGGATCCAAGAGGGGGAAAGGGCGCGAGCAGTCGCTGATGAGGAGATGGCTCGGCTTGCTGCGGAAGAGCGTCGCATTGCTGCTGAGGAGCGCTTGAAGAGGGAACAAGATATGGCGGCTCTTACAGAGATCTTGAGGAATTTAGCAAATCGCAATCAATCACCTGGATCCTCATCTCAGCCATAAGTCTTGTACTCTTCATTTTTTTGTGTAAGTAATTTTGTATCAGTTAGACTAGTCAGTTTTTAATCCTGTACTTGTAATTGTAACATCATTAATGGATTGATTACTGACGGGTTGACGACAATTTCTCATTGTCCAACTAATGTCAACTTTTTACTTACCAGCTGAACTTACACATTCAGTGTAATCAGCACCAGCACTCATTTTGATACTTTGTTGATTCTAACCTGGCTCAGACTTTACTTCATAATTTAATCGAGCAATATCTCTCCCAGTTTGAGGGGGAAGATTTTTAGGTTAGAGCTGATGTGAGGAAGTAGTTTCATGGGTTTAGATCTGATAGGTTTACTTGTAAAACCCGGAAATGCTTTGTAACTTTCCTCATCAGCTGAGTGCTCGCTGGTTAGGCTTTGATCGCACCAAAAAGGGGGAAATTGTTGGGAAATCTGGCTAAGTTTCCCTTCTCCAGTTGATAGCTTAGATCTTAGATTTGGTGTTTAAGTGTTTTGGTGGATCAAATCCTAAGTCCAACCAGCGTCAGTTTGTCTCTAGAATAGCTCTAGTCTCAAATGTAAAGTCCTGTTTAGGTATTTTGAGTTGTAAGTCGCAGCTGATCAAGACTCATGCTGGCTACTGTTCACCAGCATGAGATGTACTTACCAGTTGAGAGAAGTCTCACCAGCAAGCGACTGACAAGACTCGTGCTGATACTGTTCATCAGCATAGAGTTGAGCTATCGACTGGCTACTGTTCACCAGTGGGAAGATTTCATCAGCAGGAGGCTGACAGATCTACCAGCAGAATATGTGTTCTGGTTGACACTATTCACCAGCGGTGAAGCCACCAGTCACGGGAGATTCCAAGAGATAACATCAGACGAATTGGTAGACCTTGATTGTGCTAAGGAAAGTCACCAGCAGAGACTGCCAGCACAAGATCACCAGTATGATCTACCAGTCGGAGGTTATCAGCAGAATT
>JAPKLW010000720.1:0-23797 GCA_026898455.1 Plectranthus barbatus
GATCTAGATCCGTAGATCAGTTCCTGGAGTTAAGGTATTCCGTAGATCCATCCCTTTGCAATTAATTTTGTAGGAGCATGCTTAGGTTCGCCTGATTTATTTAATTTATATTTATTTTCGATATCCTAAGAACGATCCTTGGCAAATTAAAGTGGCAATTCGTGTTGTCTATTGTAGACTCGAATCCTACACTTACAGATCCAATCTGAACCAGACACAGCGCTATGATAGCCTTTTTATATCTCAGGAGGAGCCAACCAAAGTTGCAGACGCACTCAAATCAGCCGATTGTCAACACAATGCAGGAAGAATTGTTAGAATTCACACAAAATTACGTATGGGATTTCGTCGATCGACCAACACATCATTTGGTGATAGGCACCAAATGGGTATTCAAGAACAAGTGCGACAAAAATGGACTCGTCGTTTGGAACAAAGCAAAGCTTGTAGCTAAAGGATATGCGCAGTGCGAAGGAATCGATTTTGATGAAACGTTCGCTCCAGTAGCTCGGCTGGAAGCAATCAGGTTATTCCTTGCATATGCTGCTCATCATGGTTTCACTGTTTTTCAGATGGATGTCAAGAGCGCATTCCTGAATCGTGAATGGAAGAAGGAAGTCTACGTCGAGTAACCTCCAGGATTTGAACACAGAAACAAGGTGTACAGATTGAGGAAATCTCTATATGGTCTGAAGCAAGCCCCAAGAGCTTGTTACGAGACATTATCACAGTTTCTGCAGAAGAATGGGTTCAGGAAGGGGAAGATCGGCAGGATACTCTTCTTAATCAAGGATGCTAAAGATAGATTGCGCGTCCAAATCTATGTGGATGACATCATATTTGGATCTAGAAATCCAACCCTATGTGAAAAGTTTGCTCAACTTTTAGATGAGTATGATGGGAAAGATGTCCTATTTCTTAGGTCTGCAAGTTCAGCAATCCAGAGATGGGATCTTCATCCACCAGAAGAAGTATACAAAAGATCTCATCAGCAAATTATGTCCAGAGAAGACAAAGACACTGCGGATTCCCATGAGTACAGCATGTCAAATATCAATGGACGAAGAAGGCGAATTCGTGGATCCAACAACATACAGAGGTATTATTGGTTCTCTATTATACCTAACGGCCAGCAGGCCAGACATTTCGTATGTTGTAGGCATATTTGCTAGATATCAAACAAATCCGAAGAAATTGCACATGGAGTACTTTTCATATAGCATCCGCATTATATCTTCATCGGTCTTCAGTCCAGCCTTCACATGCCTCGAGCCCCCAGATTTACCGCTCATGTAAAACAAGCAGTAGCTAGTAGTGAGGAGATCACATTGCATGATCTTGTGAATCTCGGAAGATATGACATTGTAGGAGATTCGCTCACGCCTCAAATATATCAATTGCTCGTCTCCGCCAATATACTCGGATCTGTCCCATGAACCACCATGATGTATGATGAAACGTTCATACGACATCTGCGATAAATAATACGAAAATATTTAAATAAAATCCATAGCATGATCCAGCAGACATATCAAGATCGCAAAATTACTATCGAGATCTCGTAATTTCATTTTTAAAAAATTGAGATCTCGAGAGCAATTCGAGATCTCAATTTTTCTGGGTTTTTTCCAAAGTTCTCTGCGTATTTTTTACGAAGAACAGTCCTAAAATCACTATATTTTCTAAAAAATTAAGATATACACGTCGATTTTGAACACATATCATCATAATATCGCAGAAAACGAATCAAAAATAAGGAAAATTGTCGAAATCAACATACATTCGATTTTTTGCTCTCAAAACTCTCTCAACTATCTTCAAAAAAATTTTGGAATGTTACCTCGTACAATCAAGAAAATCAGATTTCTTTGTAAAAGGTTGTAATAAATTTACAATCACCTTGGTAGTTGAAAATAAATCATAAAATAAATATATTCGAAAATGGAAATAACTTTAATAAAATTGATTTTGTCCTGTAGCCGAAAATAGAAGAGAGAAAAAGACAAAAGCACAAAGTATCTAAAAAACTAATATTTTTATTCTTATGGCTATAAAACATATCCACTAATTCAAAGTGACTACTTGTATGTATTCCCATTATAATATTTTATCACTATACTCCAAGGTTACAATGGAGGACTAGATTGATATTTTATTTCTACTTTACTCATACAGTCATACTCAATATAAAACTAGCTTTAGAGCTGGCGTGATTGAAACATGTATTCAAATCTCTTTTTTAATTGAGTTGAATTATCTTCATGCTTTTACTTCTTTTATTTTTATCTCATGTATGAGAGCTCAATTGTGGAATAGTATATTTTTATGTGACAATTCCCTCGAGTAGAGACAACATCAAACGTTGAATCGCATATGGGAACACCCAAAAATAGAGACGTGAGAAATGCTTTAATCGATTTGAATTATGTTTAAATATTTGTTATTTAATTTTAAAAATAAATTGATTTATTATAAAAAAAAAATCATATTTACTTTAAGTTCGTGATTTTTGTGACTATCAAAGACAATAAAAAACTTGTTAACCTATTGAGTACGATTCAAAATATTAAAAAATATAAAACTTATAAAGCTAATGATTTTGAATTTTAAACTAATTAAATAAATGAATTTGTTCTCAAATTCATAAGTCAATTAGATTTATTAAAAGGAAGGAGATTCTAGAGGAATTTGACATAATTCATAACATTCTACTTAATATAGTCTTGAAGTAGCAGCGGCATTTATGTTTGTAATAAATTTAAAAAGTTGAACGTCTACTAATTAGTCCAACACACAATGAATGCGCGGTTAAGGGTCTCAAATCTAAGTATCTAACATTTAACCATTTTTATTTTGAGCCTTTTTTTTTTCCCCCTTTAAATAGAAGATTTTAGGAGTATTATCTTAAAAATTCAAACTTCATATTGAGATTATGGGTTGAGATTTTTAAAATCTTTTAAGTCTTGTTGAGGTTCGATTTCACGAGAAAATGGAGCCCTTAGAACTTCATCAAAAAATCACAAATAACAACGATAAGCAGGAGAAATAACGATAAACCAATGGCGAAAATGGATGATAACGAACGAAATAAATCTAGTTTTTTATCGTATAAATGAGACAGAATTTCAACAGCGTTTCAGCTTAGTTTTTCTCTCCGAGAATGGATGGATAATATGAACTTCCTGCCCCTATTTATAGACAGGATAGGGGTAGGCGGTCAGGTAGCAAACCCTACGCGTCGAGCTGCAGCGGTTCGCCGTGAATATCGGACCGGTCGCTGGTTTTTCGGGGGAGGTTAGGACTCCAACGATCGGGCGCCGCCAACGAGCTAGGGTTTCTCTTCCTGGGACGTCTCGATATCGACCCTCTAAGCTCCTCGATAGAGAGGCACTCTGGTCCTCGGTGGCGAGGCCTTGACTTGGGCTGACTTACCATCTCGTTGGCTTTGGTGAGCCGGTCTTCCGGGTTGGACTTGTTTGCACGGGCCGATTCGTGTATTGGGCCTGGGCTCGTGGGCCTGGCCCCAACAAGTCTTAAATTGAAATTTTAGATTTTTCAATTTATAAATTGAGAATTAAATTATTTTTAAAATTCTGAATTGATAATAGTCCAAAATGGTATTTTCTATACAACCATTGAAAAGTGAATAATAATACATAGACAAGAGTTGAATCAATTTTTCTCTCCCTTCTAAGTTTTAATGTTATAAACAATAAAAAAAGGAGAATTGTTGATTCATGATCTAAAAAATAGTTTAATTATCGATTCAGGATCCGAAAGATGATTTGTCAGTCCAGGACCCGAAAGATCATACAATTCTCAATTCAGGACCTCAATACCTGGATTGAGAATTGTATTATCTTTTGGGCCCTGGATTGAAAATTGTATGATCTTTCGGGTCCTGGATTGAGAAATTGTATAATATTTCGGGTCCTAGATTGAAAATTTTTGTGATCTTTTAGGTCCTGAATTGAGAATTAATCTTTCGAGTCCTGAATTGATAATTAAACTATCTTTCGAATCCTAGATTGATAAAACTCCTAAAAAAATCATTATATATTACAATCTTTATGTGTTCGTCAATTAGTCAATAAAAACATATTACTTTTTTTTTAAAAATCAATATATTTGTATAATCATTTCTACAACTTGGTTATTTAATTATTTATATAAAAAAAGCATGGGCTTTCAATCGGTCCATACTAAAACGGTCCATGGGCCCATGTTTTTTTTGGAGGGAAATGAAAAACTAGACTTTTTTTTGGGACAAAGGCGAAAAAGGAAATTGATGGGCAACGAATTACCCGATTGAGGGAGCTTTTTTCTGAGATTTTCGAAAATGGCGAACAAGCTAATCAGCGAAATGAACCTCCCTAGATCAATTGCTAACGTGTTCTCTGCTCGGAACATCATCACGGCTAAGGTATTTGCATATACTCTGTGAAGAGTTCTTCTCTCACTAACAGTGCTGGATTTTATGGAGTTGTAATAGGGTTGTATCGTGTTTAATTATTGCCAGTTTGAGATTCTCTATGCGGAGATGGAAGGCGCAGGAGTTCAGCTTAACTTGAGTGATTTCGTTTTTTAGATTTTCGAATTCGAGACAATAACAAGTTAGATGGTTTCAGGGTGGATTTATTTACGTGGCTAGTAAATTTTTGTAGCTTGCACGTGGTTTTCTTTCTTGCTTGCTCACGTTTTGGTTTGCTGATTCTGTGATTTGATCTTGAACTCTTAATTGGAATTGGATGTGAATCCAATTTTGTATATAATCGAACATCTTCACGGAGTGCAGAGGATGTATTGCGCTTTGATTGATTTAATTATTTGAACTAGTATGTGGATTGATTATGTTGTTATAGTTCTTTAATGCAGTTATGTAGAAATATTAAACGGAATTACGAAACTTCAAATGAGAAAATTCTAAAGTTTGCTTGCTCTAGGATGCGTTGTCACTAAGTGAGTTTGAGTTGATGGAGTTGCTGGATGTTGGACTGAAAGAGGTTATGATGGCAGTGGGGCGCATTAGTGAAATTGCATGCCCACCCTATCAAACAGTAAGCTTATGAATGAAAGAATGTGAAATTTGTTTTTTATAATCTGTTCAGACAGCTTAACACTTGCTTACATCATCTTGGTGATTGTTTTGGACGTTGAGAATAGGCTATGTCCTTGCTGGAGCAGCGAAACCATTTTGAGTACCTAGCAGGCCATCTCCCCACCCGTTTAAAAGGTCTTGATGCAGCCCTCTGTGGTGGAATACCATTTGGTGTTGTGACTGAGCTTGTTGGTCCTGCAGGTATTGGTAAAACACAGGTAACTTTTTATATACACATAATGACTTCAAATGTCAAGATGATGCTGTAATCACGAAACGAATTTCGTGATTACAGATGCATTAAGAATTTGCTCTACTATTCACTGAATTTATCTTGGTTGTGCTTGCTTCCGGAATTTGTATTATATGCTGGTACTTCTGTCAACATGCCATGGTGTCTTTCAATTGTTCTGATACTGTATTAATTCTTCCCTTACGGACTTGCAGTTCTGCCTGAAGCTTGCTTTACTTGCATCATTGCCTACATCTCAAGGAGGCTTAGGTGGCCGTGTAATATATATCGATGTTGAATCCAAATTTAGTTCCAGAAGGTATCCTCCTATTAAAATATGATGTTAGATCACCTAATATTAACTGAGATTCACTTGATGCTACACCTAACTTCAGGATGATAGAAATGGGGCTCCGGAGTTTTCCAGAAATATTTGACATGGAAGGCATGGCTCAAGAGGTATCCAATTATCCGTCCCTTTTGAAATCTGTGATGAGTTGGATTTATGCGAGATGATGTCATGAATAACAATACACTGTCCTTTTTAATATAAAAGAACAAGGCTCGCAAAAAAACTGGTTTCCTTTTCTAAATCTGAAACTGCAAGTTATCTTAGTTACCCTCAAGGGTGAGTTAAAAGACTCATAACGAAGTAAGGTTTTGGAAATAGTCGGCAAGGAAGAAAAAAACCAGAAACTGAGTATTTGTCGCTGTACCATCAGAAGTATGCATTCCCGTGGAATATACAACATTTCTTATTTACCATACAATTATATTTCATTTCATTCACTCACAAAATAAGGAAAGAATATTGGTCGAGTTCTTGTCCTTTTGTTTGATTTTTTTTACCTTTTGCTATCCTTTCTTTTCCCCTTTCAATTAATTGTAAGAACAAAATGATGTATTATGATACTTTTTTAAGATAAGTTGTATCCTGTCTTAATAAAGAATCTCCTATAGGGGTGATGGAGAGGGTTATTGCATGTGATGGACTTCTTCTGGTACGGAAGTTTCTCTTGTCCACGAATCCCTATTTCTTCTACTCGGAAAAAAAATTACATGACAATTGAGCAAAGCAAAATTACAAAATACTAATTTATAAACTCTCTATTCCGCTCATTAGATCCTAGTGCCTATGCATTTTTGTTCTAGTTTTAATTGATTACTTCATGGAATTGAAGTTATTTTCTATGAGCATGATGAGGATGCTGAGCTTTTAGCTCAAGTCTATCTGACAATTAAAGTTGGATGGCTATACCAATATATATTGCAGATGGCTGGAAGGATTCTAGTTTTACAGCCGGCATCATTATCAGAATTCACTGAAAGGTACAAAATATCCATCTATATGTTAATATGATTTGTACTCTTAACTCTATTTACCTGGTCTGAGAAGAAAAATAATATTCCTATACTGAATTGAAAAATGTTATGATATCCCACATCGGATCTACATGAAAGTGTGGATGGATATATATAAGTGGGGGTCAATTCCTTAACCTTAGACTATGATTTTGGGTTAAGTTAGGGCTTCTAATCTTATATGTCTAACAATTTAGTCCAACCTGCCACCCAAATGTGCAACGGTTAGGGGTTGCCACCCTGAGTGTGGGCCCAAAGAGGAGAAGGTTGTCAGCCAAATGTTGGGCTTGGTATGGGTTGCCACCTAGCATGTGCTTTCGGGTTTAGAAGGAGATGGATCGTTACGATGTAGCACATTGGATTCAGGAATGTTTGAGGGGGTCAATCTCAATCGTTGACCCTTGACCATGGTTGTGGGTTAAGTTGAGGCTTTCTATCTTATATGCTTAACAGATTAGTAGAAAAGTTCATAAAATGAAGAGATGAATATGACTATACGCTATAATTGTTAAGACTACAATGCATTGCGATAATGGATTCTATGATTGCATACAGAATGACATGAAAAATGATGATAAGTTTTATTCTCTTTTATTTTTACTTGAAATTCTCTCATATAGTGCGGTCAAAGGAAAAGCATGAAATCTCAAAGCTCCAGATGATAGAATATTCTGAAGAACAACTTCAACTTGTAATTTTGTCGTGAAGGCCAACTTTTAATGCATGAAAAAATGTATTTGTAAGTCACATACATGTGTCCCTATATAAAGTTTTCTAGTATGTAAGTTCACACCCACTTTTTACCTTACTAGTTAGTCAGCAAAGATTTCTGCCTCCTATAGCATTCTAGCATTCTTAGACTCATCCTTCCCGAGGCATGTGAAAATGTTGTTACTGGTAAGATCATGTTGTGTATCATGTAAGTGAGAAACTTATTGCTAGGTGTTAGATGTAAAGGTATAGAGACATATTAGAGAAAAATGTAGTAGTAGTTATTAATGACCAAACCAATGTACCTATTAATATAAGTAGGAAAATCTAATGTAGGAAAGAAATGAAAAAATAAAATCGAAAAGATATCACAAAGATATATTAACATATATCTTTAACACTCTCCCTCAAGTTGGAGCATATATATCAATCGCGCCCAACTTGGTACAAAGATAATTAACCTGAGCACAATAGAGTTGCAAACACAGGAAACACATTTGCGGAAGTTGCGGAAGTAGAGGTAGTAGTAGATAATTTGTTAGGGGCATGCAAAGAGCTTTGCACAGTAGGTGGAGCAGTTAGAATAGTATGCAGGCAGTAACGGTCGCGGGACAGTAGGTAGGCAGTAGCAAACCTAAAATCTTGGGCAGAATTGAAGTGCTATTAGAATAGTAGGCAAACAACACAGATGGATAGGGAGCGACGAGGCGAGTGCAACGGACGTTGGTGGAACAATCTCAATCTTGTAAACCCTCAAGAATCGAGCACCCTAGGATCGGTTCTCTCTGATACCATGTTAGATGTTAAGGTATCGAGACATATTGGAGAAAAGTAGGAGTAGTAATTAATGATCAAACCGATGCACATATTTATACAAGTAGGACAAATCTAATCTAGGAAGGAAATGGAAAAACAAAATCTTAAAGATATCGCAAAGATATATTGACATATAACTTTAACAATTTAAAAGATATCACAAAGATATATTAACATATATGTTTAACACTAGGAATAAGAAAAGTTCGCCCTTAGATGCTCTTGCTAATTAAATCATTGGTTTTCACTTGTGTTTCTGATGTTTTGACTTAATATGATGATTTATCTCTTGAGGAATAGATTTCATTGTATCTGGCTTTTGTCGACAGTTTGCAGAAAATAAAAGTTTCACTTCTCCAGCAAGATGTAAAGCTGCTTATCATTGACAGCATGACTGCACTTGCTTCTGGGTAATTTAAACTCCCTTTGTTATTCTATCTGGTTATAGTAATCGGTAAACTATGGTTTCCGGTTAAATTAAACTTTGTGTTTATAAAGGTTTACATAATGCATGTCTTTTTATAAAATAAGCATTGGATGAGGTAGAGAGAAGAAAGTGAAAGTACATTGGTTGCCACCATAATTGTGTTGGTTGTGGGCATCTGATTTGAAAGAAGGTGGGTTATGATATCCGACATCGATCCACTTGAAAGGCTGGTTATGTATATTAGTGGGGTTCAATCCTTGACCTTTTGCCATGATTTTGGATTTAAGTTAGGGCTTTGTATTATATATTGCTTTTACCATGGCTGATAGATAAAGCAGTTTTTAAGTTTATGTATATTGAAATTATTCTCCTGTTAAAAGTGTTCAGTCACCAATATACCTCTGCATGCCCATCTGCTTAGAAGCATACTGCAGAAGTTGGATTCCTTTGCAAAGAGGAAACCAGAATAGAGAAATGCATCTATATATCACCTTATGATTGTATTGTTCAAAAGAATTTATCTTATGATTCATTTTGTCTTTAAAAGTTATTCCTTTTTTGCAGAGAATATGGCCAGGCACCTCCTAGACTAGGTTGGCACATCTCTTTTATTAAGTAAGAATTTCGCAAGTTTTGATTTTGTGGTTCCTTTTCCAAATCACTGTTCATCCTTTAATTATTCATATTCAGATCTCTAGCAGAGTTTTGCCGGATTCCTATAGTAGTGACTAATCAAGTAAGATCTCAAGTTTGTGATGAAGCCTCCCGATATGTGTTCCAAGGTAATACTTTTGTGATCAATAATCTTCAGCTAGCTTGGATTCCTTTTAGTTTTAATTTTGTTGAAATTTTCGATAAATGAGTGGAAAAATCCTAGGGAATTAGTAAAAGTGGATGAGCTCTTAAGAGGGAGTTCCACAATTGGCCAATTGAGTTTATGGTTGGGCTCAGTTACTGATTTGTATATAAAATGTGTTGGTTTCATTTGACCTATAACAGAAATTAAAGTGTTCTCTAAAATAGCATGTAGAAATTGAGATTTGTGTTGATCTTTGGGAGTAGTGAAATCATTTTGCAATAGTTATTCCAGAAACAAACACTTTTGCAGACTGAAATACAGAAGTTATAACGGTAAATGGCTAATCTTATAAACAATGTAAGTGCAGATCCTGCTGGTGCAAGGAAGAGTAGAGGTGACACTATAGAAGACTCTTTGAAATTGGATTATCATCTCGTTGCTGCTCTAGGGATTCACTGGGCCCATGCTGTTAGCATACGTTTAGTGCTGGAATATAGATCAGGTCTTGTTCCATCCTATTTTGCTAAAACTAATGTTGCATCTCATGCAAGAAATACAAGATGAGTTGGGTTTCTTTCTTTCTTCGAGGAATCCTGGATTGGAATAGATAAAGTATTCAAGAGTGAGTTTTATGTGCTGATGTTTGTGGAACTGCATTGTAAGCATAGTAATTACTGAGATCATCTCAACTGAGAAGATGATCTCTGGGTTTCTAGCTGTCCGTGTGGGAATAATTGATGCCCTAGCATAGTTCATTTATTGACTGGAGGATAAATCGTTTAAACTGGAAGGTTATGGGAATCTTGCTTCAGATTTTTATGGGTTCTATTTGAATTGTTGAACTTCTTTCTTTCAAATATCTGTTGTTTAAGACAATAGGTATTGAAAAAATGTGAATCAAATCCTATTTATATTTTTGTGCTAAATCTGGACTGGGCAGGAAGGTTGAGCACGTGTATTGCTCGGAGTTGGCAAATTTCTAGCCTTACCTTTATGTTCTTTACAGATATGATGAACTTAACTTTATTTGTTTCCTGTTTATCCTACATATAGTGCACCTGAAGAGAAAAGAACCATCAAATGATACACTGCAGTATAGACTATAGGTTAATCATTTGAACTCTGGAAATAATGTTTTTATTAAAGAAGATGAAACATGTGAAGTGTTAGTTCATAAGTCTTCAGATGATGAGTTGCCAAAGAGCATCATCTTCTGTAAAACTGGAACGAAAAACAATGTTTAATTTCTTTGGGCAGGCAAAGATTAGCAATTGTAAGTTTCTTTTTTCAATTGTTGTCTGTCTAACCACTTGTCATAGTCTATGGTTTCGGAAATGGTGTGATCAGTAAGACCTTCCGCTTATCAGTATTTGAAGTGTCTTATATGTACACTAGTTTTCCGGTACCTCGGCCCACTATACAATGCAAAATTGGGACATCTGATTTTATTTAATTTTTCTTTTTATTTGGTCAAGTGGGGTATGTTTCTAAGTTATGCTTCTTGCAGGAAAAAGACTTATAAAGATAGCAAAATCTCCTATATCTCCTTCTGTGGGGTTTTTCTTCACAATAAATATGTCTGGGATTTCCTTGCTTAACGATGAAGGAGAGGAAATGACGGGTCCAGAAGCAAACACTATCCGGTGTCAAGGTTTGATGTGAACTTTTTATTCTTGAGTGTGGGAAGCAGTAAAATAGTGATGAATACCCTTGCAGAGATACAAAAAAAGAACAAAAAATGAAACAAGAGGTGTGCGACAAAGTTCTAAATAATGTATTATGATCGTGGAGATGGTTTTCACAATATGCTTTTGTATTTATTTAGCTGTTTCTTATTTATTTTTTTAAGAAAAGAAACACCTATGTTTATAGTTTCCTACTTAAGTAATTGAAGTATGGTAACTATGTTCTAATGCAGACCATAGTGGCATATTCAACTACGATTGTGAAGCACTGCAATGATAAACCTAGTGCAATGAACGAACAAAAGAGAAGGTGCGTCAATTATTTGACTTCAGTATTATTGTATTTTTGCTTCTCATAAACTCGTTATATATTTTGATCTTGTACATTTTAGTGTGATTGAGATGATCTTCTATTTAATGGATTTTGCTATTCCCTTTTCACTCACCCCAAAACCACTAGAAATTACTGACAAAATTCCAAGATATGTACTTGATTTTTCATCCAAAGATATTGGAGCTTTGCGATGCTTATAATATATCATTATTTTTCAATTACAAGCACTTTTGGCAAAAAAATGTGTATTTGTAAGCTGTAACTTGTTGCATCTTGTTGACTTTTGTGGACATCATTCTGCAGGTAGAGACTGCGCAAACTGACGAAGATGAACTTCTGCACACAAAAATGTAGCTCCTTGATGAAATATCTATCAATTTGATTATACATGACTTAACTCTGGAACACAAAGTACCAAGAACAATGTGAAACACTTCTGTGTCAATAATAGTTTCCTATTTTGGCTTATATTTACATTTTTGTGAACTATAAGTATTATGTAATATAGCTGATCCATTTTAATATCATTTTTATTTGATATATTCAGGTCTCTGAAAACTGTGTTGGCATTCTGCATGCTGTGTGTTTTGGTCTTGATCGGAGCCTCAGTGAAGGGATGTTTGGCCCCATTATTGACTATATTTGCTGAATAATTTACCTTTGCTCTTCTCTGGTGAAGGTACTGGCACATTTTCCTACAACTGGAAGAAACTATTATATTTTTCTTTTAATTGTCCAGTTACATGCATTTACTCATATCTTTCTAGTACATCATATTCTTTATCATGTAATGCATTATGGGGATATTGCGAGTTTGCATATGAATCACCTTTTTTTTTTTTTGGTTGCAGCATAGTAGGTTGAAACAGGAGTGAGCTTAAATTAACTCAAAGTGGTATGAGTGTGAAGTGAAGCTAGAATCCACTAAGCTGGTGGGATCACGATTATTTTGTCTGTGAGCTTGCTGATTTATCCTTCTTTTTTCCAAGTGCACCACTACATGTAATGGATTATGCTGTTTATGACTTAGTTTCATCTTAATAATTTTTTTCAACTTTTACCCCCATATTCTTCTTAGTTTACTCAATTCCTTGGCCATTAGTTATCTTCACATTCATTTTGATCTTCTGAATGCAAAATTTTATTAAAACTTTACGCGAACTTAACAGTCACATGGTATTTCCCTCAAAAAAAAAACAGTCACATGGTATTGGACCATACTGATGGATTAGTGCTGTATAAAGAAATTTTAAGAGATGCAGCATAGTTGAGTAGTATTATAATTTCTCCGATTTACAAAGTCGAAGTAGGGCCAGATGCTTCTGAGCAACCCTTTTAGAAATTAACTTTATGCTACTTGCTTATTTTGTTGTTGGAATCTAGGAATTAGGGTAGTTCTTAATATCATATAAAGAACTCAGCCTTCTTGATTGTTCAAGGCCAGAAAAGGCAAGTAATACCTCGTGATATGTATACATGCATGCATACATATTTTATACAATAACGCACACACATCCACATATATACGTGCAACTTGTGTTGTTTAGTTCACCCACTGAGCCACTTGTTGGTTTTTTCAATGGCCTTTTATCATATAAAAATGTAGAATACTGTGAATTATGGGATTTCTAAATATATCCTAGGATTTCTTTGGCTTTCCATAAATGTATCTGATATAAAATGCTGTAAAGGAAAACAAGATGGATTAAACTATTATGTGGTCCATGTTCTGATTCAAACTGCAGTTTATTGGGCATCGTTTTGTTTATTCCTTGTTTGACATCTTAATCTCCTCGAAGTTTCGACATGTTATAATATTTTTATAACTCGAGTGATAAAAATAATGTGCAAGTGACAATTTAGGGTTTTGTTTAGATGCATTATTGTTGGGTACTTTTGTTTCCTAGTGGAATGTGTATTCCCTGCAGAAGCAAGTTGTGAAATCTTGTTTTCATCAAATTTGACATTATCTTAGGAGAATGTATCTATAGCTTAGAAACATGGCTAGAGGATTTGTTTTTCTTACTTTGATATCATAAGCATCTTTTTTTTACCTTTTCTTTCTTTTGCATTTTTAATTTCATGTTTTCCTATTCAAGTTTTTGAAAATGGTAGATTGGAAAAAACTGTCAAAAATTATTGTTTAATTTAATTTTAAAGATTTAGATATATTTTTGTTTTTTTGGGCTTTGATAACCAATATAGTTTCTTACTACTTGAAGCTGTTAGTGATGATTTCGATTGAATTTTGATATATATCTAGTCCACATTGTAAAGATTAATGTTGTTTTGTCAAAAAGGTTGAAAATGACTTTTGCTGGTAAAGGTGGCTTAGAAACGTTTTAGTTGGTCGACCTTTTTCGCTTTCAATGAATTATATGCTATCATGGATTTCTTTTCGTATTTAATTGCATGTTTTATTTCATTAATATAATGCAAATTTTTCTCATAGTCATGGCCGGCGAGAATTCTTGCCTTTCTTTCTCTCTTTGTGAAAGCTGTCTTATTTTTGTAATTACTCATGAAATATATAAAACGTGCGAATCTTGATATTGTCTAGTTTTCGGATTTCATAAACAGATCATATTTTTTGTCGTTATAGATTAGTACAGAAAACTTACACTAATTCTGGTCTATAATTTATGATAAATTTGCAGTAATGAATAAATAAACAAGGGCGAGTGACTTGCATACAGAAGTCGCTTGTTTTATAATTTTATCTACTAGGAATTCAAATGTTGCACTACTAGGTTCCATGTAGATTTACTTCTAAGATTCCTATTATTTGGTCCGAGTTATTATTTTAGTGTAATTTTAATTATATGATTCAATTTTTATATTTATATTTTTTCCTATTAATTTACAATTGCATTCTTTAATTTTTTTGAAAATGAGAATATTATAAGTAATATTATGAAAAGAGTGGTTAATTAAAGCTTTAAATAAGAAAAAATGTTGGAAATTTATTTACATATATTGTTTTTATGAATAGTTTTTTTATAAATGTGTAAAATTAAATAAGATCATATAGTTAGAACGGAGGGAGTATGTATTCTCATATTATGATATTTGTTGCTTAGAACTCGATGGATACCTAAAATATAGTCATGCTTAGGGGTGATCACGAGCTGAGTATGGCTAGGCTCGAATTTGAGCTCGACTTGAAATTTCAAAACTTGAGCTTGAGCTCAGCTTGATCGAGCTCAAATCAAGCTCGAGCTCGACTCGAGGTCAAACTCGTCATGCTTGATTAGACTTGATCGAGGTTGATTATTTCAATTTATTTTAATTTTTAATTAAAAAAATATGTTATTTATTATTAAATACTCCCTCCGTCCCACTTCAATTGTCCACCTTTTCTTTTTTGTCCGTCCCATTTAATTGTCCACTTACTTAAAATGGAAAAATAATACCCACTCACTAATAAAATACTAATTTCCTCTATCTCTACTCGCATTGGTTATTGTGCCAAAAGCAAAGTGGACAATTCATATGGGACGGAGGGAGTAATTAATTTATGAATAAAAATCAATATTAGTCCCATATTGAAAGAGAACAGAAATCAATGTATGTGAGTGTAGTGAGATTAATAATTTAATGATAAGTGTAAAAAAAGTTATTATTTTAGGTAATGAGATTAACAAATGAGACAGACTAAAAAGGTAAGTGAGATTAATAAAATAGGATAGAAAAAATATTTTATTAACCTCGATGAATCTTGTGAGCCTAGCTCGAATCCAAGCTCGATTCGAGCTCAATTTAAACTCAGCTCGATAAGGATCGCGAGTGTCAAATCGAGTATCGTAAAGCTCGAGCTCAACTCGATTATTATTGAGTCGGTTTCGAGTTTTTTCCGAATCAATCCCGAGTGGCTCGCGAGGCAATTTGACTCATGTTCACCCCTTACCATGCTAATTGGCAAATTTATTACAATAAATGAATACACAATACAATATCCACCTCAATACCTCTCCATAGAAAAGTTTTATCGAAAGAGTTTTACAGACAAAGTTTTGATTCTTACATAAATGTTCAAATGTCCCTTGGCACGTATTAAATAATCTCTCAGGTTGGTGTGGTAATTTAATATTGACAGTTCTGTCAATTTCAGTAAAAATATTTGGTAACATGCATTTACCGAAATTCAACATAAATTAGAGGGGTATCTTAGTAAATATGGCTTTTCTCTTCCAAAACTTTGCCCCAAGGAACCAAATGATGCGCCTTTCCATAAAGATAAAGCTCAAATAATTGAAGTATGCAAGAAAACGACATTAAGTGAGGCAAAGGAAATTCTAAAAAAAAAATTAAAAAAATAGTGTATAAATATTTTATTTTTTGAATTAAAGAAAAAAGGAAATATAATAATAGGTATAAAAGGAAAGGTTGACTAGGAAGAAGATAAGAAAGATAGTGGAATAGTTTCCACGAATGGCGAAGCAGCATCCACGTCTCCTTACCTAGTTGTATACCTCGTACTCACCCCCCCCCCCCCCCCCCCCCCCCCCCCCCGCCGACCACCCCACCCCCCCTCCCTCCCAACAAAGAAAAAGAAAACATGGCTTCAACGGCTTGTACTTTCCTTAAAAATATACATTTTTTTTTTCAAACAAGGAGGTACACAAGATGTCGAAACGTGGATTTTTTTTGAATTATTGATGGAAAATGACCTCTCATCAAACATTCAATTGGGTGTTTGGCTTCACAAAACTTTTTTTTCCCCCTACTATTTCATTTTTTTTTAAAAATCTAATTATTGTAATTATAATGTTGAAATAATTATTACTCTCTCCGTCCCGGTGAAGTAGTCCATTTTCTTTTCGGCACGGGAATTAAGGGTTGTGAGTGTAGTGAAATTAATATTTTATTGGTGAGTGTGAAAAAGGTTGCCATTTTAGGAAAATGAGACTATTCTATGGGACAAACAAAAAAGGAAAGTGGGACTACTTCAATGGGATGGAGGGAGTATTGTATTGTGTTTCGTAGTAACACACTACAAGTTCTAATATTATACGATTTGACCAAATATAAATATGTTTAACTTGATATTCATACGCTATTACTCCCTCCGTCCCATTATATTAGGGACGGAGGAGTGTGCACAATAACCAATGTACATTAGTGTAGAAGAATTAATATTTTATTGATGAGTGGGAAAAATGTTGCCTTTTTAGAAAATGAGACTAATAAATGGGATGGACCGAAAAGGAATATGAGACTAATATGATGGGACGGAGGGAGTACATCACATGAAAATCATTGCATCGATAGAATACAAAAATTAATCAAATATGATGAATATTTTATTTGACATACGTCCTTTATAAAGTATCAGATCTGTTCACTAATGTTTTATCGTGCTAGCAAATTATTGTTTGGTCTGTAAATATTATTTAACCTTTTGATACAAGCTTTACAGATATAAAATTATAGTTTTTATTATTATTATTATTATTATACCTGCCATAGTATGGTCTGAAATCAATGGTAAATGGACCACAAATTTTAACGCCTCTTAATTATAATTTATAACAAGTTTGCACATGAGGTAATTCAATCGTGAAATGTGTACTTAATAATTATTTGTTCAAATTTTAAATTATACACTTATTTAACATGGTTTTATAATATAAAAATATAATGTTGGAGCATGGAGTGATTGTTGGCACATAAGAAACCCAAACAATGAGTAGTTGCTATAAAATTTCTAATAAGTGTCCGGATTGTGAAATGAATGAATAAGATTCACATCGAAATAAGAAGGAATCTAAAGCTATGCAAAAAATGAGAGAATTTTAATTATTTGATTGTGCTACTGATCATATCAATATGGTGCACTATATTTTCAAGTACTTATTTTAAGAAAACCTCAAAGTTACGCGTACTTAAATGAAATAAAATTATGATGAATATCACTTGAAAAGTTTTTCAGGGTGCATGCGAGTGAAACAAATCACGTTAGAAAAAATTTGTATCAGTTTATGAGCTCGTTTAGACCATTGGGGTGGAGCATCAACATTTGACAACTAGATCTAATAAAAACATATTATTATATGTTTTGATATATCTCGAGATTTTAAAACATGATTTTGTGATTAAAGAATGATAATATCAAATAATTTCAGAAATATATTCGGGTGACAGTTCATATTTATATATATGGAATCAATGTGAATGAAATCCAAACGCTCCGAGCCGTTGGATGCGGGTGGGAGTGAAACCGAGCCGTAGATCTAGGGAAGTAGAATCGAGCGTAGGTGGCAGGTGAGGATTGGTTAAATTGGATCAAACATAAGATGCGGTTGTTGTCTTCTATTTCTACGTTGCCAGATTTGGAAAGTTAAGATTTCTTAAAATTTTTAAGGTTTTGCAGAATTACAGCACCCACCCTTTTCATTTTCTTCACTTTTTTTTTTGGGGACATGACACTTGTACATATGGGTTCACGTGATGCGAAATCTTTTTTAGATTGTTACAATTTTTTTTTAGTGAGTTGTAAAATTATTGTTATAATTGCAATAACTTAAGATAATCCAACAAATCAATCACTTAGGTGTAGTTGTAAACTTAAGATAATATCCTCAATTCATACTTGATTCCGAAAGTTTAGGGAGTGATTTGATGATAAACTTTCAATGTATAATTTAGGGTTCATGAAATAAGGATTTTTTAAATTTGAAAAACAAAGATTTTGATATCTTGTGATGGCATGTCTTTATGTAGTTCCGTCTCTGGTATAGTTTAGATATTTATTTATGCATTATTAATCATAATCAATTGCGAATTCATAAAAAAGTTTCGGAGGGGGGCTGAATTTTTTTTTCGTCTTCAACTTAACTTCAATATTTTTATATTATATTTTTCCTTATTTTCATGCATTTTTCCTTCTATACGAGGGGCTATACCATAAAAGATCGGATCATGATACTACAAAAACGAAAAACATGTAGATCCGCCAGTGTTCATAATATTTATAATGGAATTGTAGAACAAGAAACCATGTAATGTGTAAGAATAAAAAAAAATAACTTGAAAGGTTGAGATTTATTTATTATTTTTTAAAAAAAGTATTTTAATTATAATAAAATGTCAGTTCGTCGGGACTTAATAATGAAAAAAATAATGTTTTCTTAGTTCAACAAGATTATATTTATTAATTAAATAAATGCTTTCTTAATTCAAATATTTGAATGCTACATTTTGAGTTTTAAATGCTTTCTAGAGTTGCTCTAACATATACAAATTCTCAAAAAAAAAAAAAGAAAAAAAAAGAAAAAAAAGGCATGCATATATACAAATTAAATAGAAATTTGATTTGGATAAAAACAAGAAGGCTTAGAAATGAAGCTCACATAATTTTAGATGCGAATGCAATGGATGGGTCCCCAAAAAGAGTGCTTCTACTGCAACTACAATTATCTCCACTTTCATCTCTACTGTTTTAAACAATTATTTCTTCCTATTAAAATTGTCTGCCTTTTCCACAGCACCATTTCTTTAATTTATTTATTTCAATTTAGTTGCTCTTACATGAAATTCACTCTATATTTATATTTTTATAAGCTTTACCACTTCTTCTTCCAAATAATTCTTCTCAACAAACTTTTAAAAATCTGGTTCATATAAATATAATATATATTGACGTTACACTAGTTGGCGGTGCGATTATCGACACATCGACAAGACACATCAACAAATTAAAAAGAAATAAAAGATACTATGAATATTTTATTTTTTACATAATTTAGGAAGAAAGAAAAATGAAAATTTTGATTTGGGTGAGGTGTCTCTAAATAAATTAATTAATGGGATTTTTTTTTTTTTTTTTAATTTTTGGGTGAGGAGGAAGATTGAGTATGGATACTAGTTGGGATATAAAAATTAAAAAAAAAAGTTTGTTTATTACATAAAAAAAATATCGTAAGATTTGATTGGTCATGAAATCCGAGGAAGAGTCAAGAAATGCGACTCTGGCAACGTGGGCAGCTCATGTCCGAGGAAATATATTAGTTATTTAATAAGAGGTTTGAGGTGGGAATTAAACTCGTGCTTTAATGAATCAAAACTCTCGAAAAGGCGTTTTGTTGCTCCACCAAACTCGCATCTACTCTCTTCCATTTATTATTTTTTTAAGGAACACGTTATTTCCTTGCTCCTAAAAACATGCACCTCGTCGGTGTGTAGATTTATGTATTTTCAATTGCGGGTTATTATTATTTTTTTAAAAATACATATATTTTGATATTTTTTTAATTAAATATATGTACTTTCTTATAATCATATGATATATTTTAATTATATATGAATTGTTTTTTTATAGAGCATACGCCCCTTGCATGAAGTTTGCCCAATTATTGAAGACCAGGCTAAAAAAGGAACAGCCAATTATTGTACGTTGGAGCAGAGCATTATAAATTCTCAAGAATTGTTTGGTGATATTTTGGAAAAGAAGATAAAGCAAAAATAATTTTAAAAAAAATCTTATAATTGATGAAAAAAACGTTGTTAAGGCCATGTAATATGTCCTTTCAACTAGGGAGATAAAATTTTCCTCAAAAAAAAAAAAGCAGGGAGATAAAATGAAAATTTTGTAGTCCATCTTTTTAGGTTATTCAACTTTCATCCAATTTTAAATAAATGTATTATTGTTAAGAACTATTCCTAACTATTATTATATTTTGATATGTCAAAAAATGTATAGAAACTATCAGGTTGTTTATAGATTAGTTATAGTATGCGCAAAATATATAATGTTTTGTATAGAAAGTCAATTGAGTTGTGTTGAGGGTGTTTTTATCGAGTTGAGGTCCTAAGAACTTTTTAGAGCAAAAATATGAAAAATGCAGAAAACGACTGTAAATAGCTAATTTAACTGTGCAATGAAATTAGAAACTTGACTACGTAAAATATAAAAACTTAGCCCAGTTTGAATGATTAGTTCAATGTGATTGCTTTCTCCAAAGTATGTACACGGAGAAGCATGAGCACAGAGAATTCGCTTATTTTTCGCATGAATTATATGTAAAATAGCTAGGTCCCAAAAAAGGAATTTACAATCGGTATTTATAGGCTCTATTCGAACTCTAATGTCTCCTGAATCTCCGCCAGGTAGCCATAAATGCCTCTCTGGTCTCACACATGCGTTTCCAGGCATTTTCCCGGAGAGCTCGCGATCATAATTCCTCATCATTTAATGGCTCCCCCGACACCCCCGTTGCATTTGATTTCTCTCATAAATCACCCTTTAACTAAATCGGACTTCTTCTGAACGATCGGTTACTCCTTCGGACTGTTTTAATGAGTCAATCAATACTTCGAACTGCTTTTCTTGGGGAAAACTACTTTGCTTTCCCAAACCACTTCGCTATCCTGCAAAACAACATGGGCCTGACTTACGGGCCTCTATTTGAGTTACTCATTTGGGCTTGATTGTTGGGCTATTTATTACCGACCCCCAACAAGTTGTAACAAACCTGATCAAGACAAACTGAAAATCCTCCAGTTTGGTCTCGCAGAGTGATAGAAGAAACGAGCTACTTTCCTTATGCCAGCTTGGAAGTCACGCATGATGGAAACTAGCTGACATCACATACCAGTTTCACTCAAGACTATCATTAACACGTTCAGAGACAAGAAGAACTAGTCATGAGGAATCTCAGTAAAGACAGACTTTAAGAATGGAGATTACTTATAGTTTAAAGATCCTGGTGTTGGACCAATTCGATTCATAGGACTGACTAAGAAGAGCCGTTTTGATACACCGTACGCATTCAACATCCTGTGTCAGAAAAGTAGGAGCAGGCGCAGACTTTCTGCAAAAGCAACATGTCCTTTGCAGAAGAGATGCGCCGATTGGACATCTTTCAATATGTCTCTCAACGACTATATTTTTCAAACCTCTCACATTTCATCTATAAATAGACGAAGTGTTCCCAGAAGAGAGGTTACCGAAATTGAATATCGCATATCCTGAGAAATCAATTTTGCAAGAACACAAATTGTAGCTTTCATCTTTCGAGGCAATTCTATAGCTTACCGTGTGCCATATTGGACACGAGACTTGTTGTTAACTAGCACAAATTATTTCTTTGGTGTTCTTACTCTCCAAGTAAGAACACAACCAATAGTCACAAACTTTCTCCAAGCTGTGATTCTTACGGGTGTCTAGCTAAACGGATAAATAGTTTAAGGAAGAATCTTAAAGTTTCCAAACTTCTAGAGACGAAGGTTGCGTGGCGTTCCACACTTTGAATTTGAGTGGTGGACGAAGCAACGACTTGTGCGATAGATCGTGAGAACCCTTGTATTTCAAAACCTAGTGTATTCCAGACATAACGTCAGAAGATAGGACACATAGGGCTCTTGTGTCCGATCCTCTATAAATTCTTGTATTATTATAGTTTTGTTTATTTTTCGCAATGATTTAAACTTCAACACTATCTAAGTGTTGAAGTAGATGTGAGACCTGAGCGAATATCGATCTCGCTAATATAAATTTTTCGGAGGCACAAACTCTTAAGTAACAATTAATTTGTGAAGTGCTAATTTTTATTTTAAAATTTTAACTGCTTGTACAATCACTCTAATGTCGGACCAACAATTACTATTTTCCATCTAGTGTGCCTAATTTAGTGATGAACTTGTTGAAAGAAAATATCATATAAAGTAGAGTTTTTGAGGAAGATGCTTATGTGATATTCAAATTCATAACTTTTTCATTAGAAGCAGTGCTCATGCTCATTCATCACTTCCAAGATTCATTGGTTGATCTATGTATATCTTGGGGTGGACTTCAACCACTCCAATTGAAATGTCTTTTTGTTTTAGTAATAATAGGATAATATGGTAACCTTATAAAATAATTCAATATATTGGCGAATTGTTATAAAGAATAGAGGGTTAATAAAAGAGAGTAGGGGGTGAGAATGAAGAGTTAACCGAATTTCTTTCTGAAATTTTAGATTTATATATTGTATTAAGATTACTTTTAGTGTATGAAATCTCTATCATTACTACGAGTTCATATTTTTATTTAATTATATGATTTTTTCCATTACATAAAAATCCAATAGAGTCATCTAACAAGAATTTTTGGATTCGCCACTGTCGAGATCTAACATATAAATAATTTCTAAATATGAATTACTAGAAATAATATAACCCTAAATCAGTTAACTGGGGAAAGGAATTTGAGAAAGAAAAAAAAACTCGAAAATCACATAAAAATGAGAAATATGAATAGATAAGCATAGGAGAGTTGTGTATTGAATTAAATCTGAAGTATCCCACACTTAATTTTCTCAAACCTTTGAGTAACCCTATCTTTAAGAATAAAAAATTGAAACATCGTATATATATATGTCGACAACATTTCATTAAACACTACCAAATAACCCATAAACAGCGGAGTCGGCTTAATTAAATAATTATTAATATAAAAGATTATAGATAATGCAATATTTTCAATCAACCAACCTTTTTATTCAATAATTGGGTAAACTCCAAACTATCTCATACACTTCACTCCAACTCTCATCTCATCAAATAAATTATATCCCAAATCAGATTTTCTCTTATTCTAGAAACCATGAGATTTATCAATTTATTTATTATTTAAATTATTAATTTCACTTTGTGATTTATAATTATAAGCTCTAATAATTTGGGTAGAAAATGTGGCTGAGTAGAATTACATCATGACAAGACATATGAAGTGGGAATAGCTCAAGCCATTAATGAGAAAAAAAATCCCATAGAAAAGGAAAGGTTTTGGATTAGGCAGACCTAAATGATTTAGGCGGGTTTTATCCATTAATTCAAACTCAAACCCATATAATATATCCTAATTGGGATCAATAAACCCTATTTGGGATGGATCAACCCATTTGAATAGGATAAAACCCACCTAAACCGTTTAGGCCTGCCTAACGCAAATTTTTGCCCATAAAAAATGGCTTTCATTCAAAGTCCCAAAAATGAAAAAATAAAAAAAAAATAAAAAACTCATGCAATGAAACTGACAGATGGCAACATTTGTTTCGAGTCACTTCCATCAAATTTTTTATTTAAATCCCCCCCAAAAAAAATTAGTAAATAAATAAATAACAAAGTATAGATGCTTTGTCTCCACTTTTCTTTTATTGATTACTTGCTTATCCTCTCATATATATATCTTTTAAGTTGAGACTTATCCCTTCCAACTAAGTTATAAGTTTGATTTCTACACGTACCCTATGCCACAATATCTCTTACATCCGTTTTTTTTTTTTTTTTTTTTTTTATAATTGTTTTTAAATAATCTAACAAATTAGATTTAGTATTTTTGTATAACTT
>JAPKLW010000720.1:24197-52760 GCA_026898455.1 Plectranthus barbatus
GTTTTTAAATAATCTAACAAATTAGATTTAGTATTTTTGTATAACTTTATCATCCACAAACTTTGTGTGATATGGCTCTAATTTATATTACAAGCCTATACTTTCGTAACGTGTTAATCAAATCAATATTAATTTCACAATAAAAATTATCTATTTGCATTTATTGACTTATTTCATGATATGATGGGAATTGGTAACTACACCCCTATGAAGAAGTTTCACAAATGGAGCATTATTTAATATGCAATAATACTGCTTTGTTATTAAATAAGTTTATTTATGTGTATTGTTTTCTTAATAATCTTTGACAAGTTAAATCAATTAAGATCATGTGATCGGAATAGAATACATAGTTTTTATTTATGAGTGAAATTTAATAATACCCAATTTCACTATTCTATATTATAAAAATATCCATTTTGTTAAGTTCATTCAAAAAATACCCAATTGCATGTATTTTACTTAAATACCCTTTTATAATTCATGTAGTTGTTCTAATTTTCATTTCTAATTCTAAATTGTAATTCTCTAATTTTGTTTTCTAATAATTTTTAATCTAATTTCTTCTAATTGTTGATGTAGTTCTTTAATTGTAGATTCTAAATTTTCTATGTCAGTACTAAGTTTTCTGATTTCCTGTAAGTTTTCTTTATCAACAAGTGTAAATTTTCTTATTAGACAGCTATAAGTAGTATGAGCTTCAAGATATTCTTTTCTAAGCTTTTGTTGCATTAATTCATCGGTATAAGGAAGATATATGCTCCTTTCATCATCTATTTTTATTGATATAAAAGTGGAACTAGGCATAATTTAATCAGTGTCGAATAACATTATATTTTATCATTTATTTCTGTAACGACTGTTTTTAATTCTTGTATTTGTTTATTCAGTTGTGTTATTTGATTTTCTGAATGTAGTGTTTGTCTTTTTAGTGGTTCAGGCCATTTATTTTGGTTTATATTGCTTGTACTAACTCTTGGTTGTTCTATTTTTAAGATTGGTGTATTATTTTGAATTCTTTGAGATGAGCTTCGTTGAATGAATTTTTGTAGGCTATCATTTTTTTCTTATTATAGTACTTGTAGTACTTAATAATTCATCTGTATATATTCTATCTCTATGTTGGAAAATTATACTTAAATTACTGTTGGTTAATGCATATGATACTTTGTAACTTACAGTAAATGGTATGTCTAAGGATTTCATTAAATCTTTTTTAACAAAATTACATCGGACTCCAATTGCATCACTAAAGGTTTGTGTTTGGAAAGGAATTCCATATTGTAATGCAACATTGAATTTAATGATGTCAAAACCTAGATTGCCATCTATTTCTCCTATAATTTTATCTTTTTCATTCAAAATTCTATTGTCAACAATTTGTAATTGTACGGGTGTGTCTATTGCTGTGAAATAAGTAGATTTTACTATTATTTGTATTATTCCAATATGTATGTATCCTAATTTCTTCTGATCCTTTTTAGGTATTTTTTCTATTTTTTCTTTTATTTTTTCTTTATTCATTATGTACGCTTGGAATTCAAAATTTGCTTGATTCATGTATACTAATGATTCTCCACTTATTAATCCATAGTATACTATATTTTCTCGATTTAGTATGTTTGATATTCTTTTATTAAAAGTTGGAATTTCTATACTTTCTTTGGAGTTAAGTGTTAATTCTCCCTTTTTTCGTACTTTATTTATTATTTTCTTATCGAATATTATATCAGACAAGTATTCTCCAATTGATTCTGCTCTTATTATTTCTTTTATATCTTCTTTATCGTCTTGATCTTGCCTCGAGCTTTCTCCTTTTTCAAAAATATTCATAGTAATTGTTTAATGTTTTCTTTATATAAATTTATTCGTGGGATTTTAAATTTTTCACCTTGTATTTTTAGTATTAATTCTTTACTTTTTATTTTATAATTAAAGTTTTCTAAAAAATCTATTCCTAATATTATTTCTTTTTGTTCTTGTTTAGTTCTTCCATCGATTGGTATTTCTATTTTTACTGAAAGTGTTTTACTAAAAATAATATTAACAGATGTATATTTAGTGTTTCGTACTGGAGTTCCTTCGAGAGTAATATATGTTACTTCTGGATATAAATCATAAATTTCTGTTGCTAGATCTTCACTTATAAAACTTGTACAAGATCCTGTGTCTATTAATGCAACAACTAATTTTTTGTTTATACTTGTTAGTATATGATATTGATTATAATTATTATGATCTAATTTAACTTCTATGTTCTTCATATCATTTATTACTCTGTCGGGCCTGCTATATGCTGTCACAGCGATATAGGTTGCCACTTTGACATTTCATGCTTGATATGTTGAACTTTGTAAAAGAGTTTTGTGATTTCATACCTGAAATGTTTCTTCTTCAAGATCTCAAGATCAATTCGGCCAAAGAGCTTCCTTGCTGTAGCCGTTTTCAGATCCTCCAGAGATAGAAAAAACCTTTCATATATGAGAAATATATTACATGAGATAGAAAGAGAAAAATGTTACAATAGGAAGTGTGTTCTCTCCTAATGAGAGAGCCACATTATTTATAGGCGACGAAAAGTCAGCCTTTTACATTATTAGGGTACCACTACACATGGAGGGGTACCATTACACACAGTAGAATCTAATAATTTACATAGTAGTTACAAAAGGAAAGAAACAAAAATAGTGATGTCTTTTCACATCTTTTTCTCTTCTACTGTCTCAAAGTCTGCATCTCCGTCGGTGCTTGGTGTACATATGCTACAGGCATGATCTCCAGGAAATTCTTCTATCAGTCTGATACAAATTTCTTGCTTTATTTCTGGAGTGTATTCGAAATCAATTCCTTGTAAATCTCTTAGGAATTTTTCTATATATTTCTGGCTTTGAATATCTACTTCTTTCTCCCTTGCTTGCATGCTCCATATAATTACTGATTTTGAAATATAATTTGTTCGTGCTCGAATCTTGATTCCTCGTAGTAGTATCAGGACATAATTATTTAAAAATTGTTGTATGATATCTTCATGCTTTGTATCTCCAATAGTTGGGTAGTTTTGATTGCTTACTCCTATCTGGCATAATTGTATGGCAGGTTGTCTAACTTGTCCTGCTTGCTCTCCTTCATTGAAGAATAGTGGGTATGTTGCAAACATCTTCAGAAATCCTTCTCTTTGTTTTATCACTCCTGAATGATATTGTTGAATAGCTTTCTTCATGTAGTTTGGGAAGTATCGAAATATATCCATGCTTCTGAAGTAGATTTTACTTATGAGTCCGCTTTGGAACATCATATATGTCTTAATAGGATCTGCTTCTGGTAAAACAATTGCCTTGGGCCCTTGAAATATTCCTTCAATAGGGTATATGCTTGAGAGTTTGTCTGCTATTGTGTAATTAACCAAGAAATTATATTCTTGATAAAAAATTGCTTTGGCCAATTTTGTTAATTCTTCCCGTTCTTGTTCAGTAGGGATAGAATTTATTGTTAGTGGTTTGTTATTAGGGATTCGCCCTAAACTTGCCATTCTTGATTGAAGTGGTTGTCCTGGCATTGCTGCTTTTGCTGCATAAGTACTTCGGTACTCTGTTAGTGCATTTTTTGCTTCCTGTAGGCTAGGGTATTTTTTGTAGATGATGCCGCTTTGGTTGTTGATGAAGATTGCTGCTTTGCTCCAGTCATCATATATTCCTGTGTTTAAGCCATTGAAAATAACATAGTATGCTTTAGCTCTTTCTTCTTCATCAAAATTTTCTTTGGATCGAGATCCACCAGTTGCCTGTTCTTCGGTCTTTGATTTATCCTTGATTGTTGCCGATGGAAAATCTTCGGTTGATTTGTCACTGGATGAATTAAGCATTAATTCTATTGCCTGTGCTTCTTTATCTGCTTGGCTTGCTTCTTTTTGTAATTGTTGTGCTTGCAGACGAAGTTGTTTTGCTTTTTCTAATAATCTTTCTCTTTCTGTTTTCAGGATGGATCGTACTCCTTCCATTCTCTTGCTAATGTATCTGCTAGATTGTTTTCTTTGCCTGAAATGTGTAAAGATAAGAAATCGTATTGTTGAGCTTCAAGGCTCCATCTAAGCAATCGACCTTTATTATACGATTCTTTTATCTTGTATTTTGTAAAGTCTTTTGTATAAGAACTGTCCGTTTGATATATAAATTTTTTTGGTTGTAAGTCCAATTTGAATTTTCGTAATGCTTTTATTAATGCAAGTGTTTCTTTTTCATGGACCGTATAATTTTTCTCAGCTGGTTTAAATGTTCCTGATGCCCATTTCGTTAATAATATATTCTGAAATTGTTTTAAAAATGTTTTTACTTCAGATGGTTTATTATTTGTGATAAATATTTTGAAATCATTATAAACACCTGGGATTGCTTGAAGGACTGCTCCCCAAGTATCTTGACTTGCGTCGGTATTTAGAATGAGTAAATCGTTTGGTTTTGGTAGATATAATTTTGGAAGGTTTTTACATAATTCTTTTAAAGCTTTTACAGCTTGTGTTGCACTAATTGTCCATTTCCATGGAATCTTTTCTGATATCATTTCTTGTAATAATGCTCGTTCTTTTGAAAGTTATTTTATAAAACCTTTTTCACCAATGTAGTTTAAACATCCAAGAAATCGTTGTATTTGATTTCTATTTTCTAATTTATCTGGAAATTTATTAATTTTTTCTAATAAATGTTTTTGTGGTTCTATGTATCCCCCTTTTAAAATCTTCATTCCTAGGAATTCTACTTCTTCTAATGCTATTTTTGCTTTTTCTTTACTTAGAATTACTCCTTTTTCTTTTAGTTGTAGTAGAATCTTTGCAACTTGATTTAAATGATGTTTTTTTGTTCCTAAAGTAAAAATTATAATATCGTCTATATATGCCAGACTTATAGATTCAAATCCCTTAAGATTATTATCCATAAATCGTTGATAGATACTAGGTGCTTGTTTTAATCCAAATGGCATAACTGTAAATTGATATTGATTTTGTGGTGGACAACTAAATGCTGTTAACGGTTTAGTATCCTTATGTAATCGTAACTGCCAATATCCTGATTTTGCGTCAAGAGTTGTGAACCATTCTGCCTTTTTAATTTTATTAAAAATATAATCTTGCCTAGGTAATTTGTATGCATCTCCTCTAGTGGCTTTATTCATTTCATTATAGTTTATAACCATTCTTCTTTTTCCCCGTTTAATTTCATTATGATTTTCAACATAAAATGCTGGTGCACTATGTGGACTTATGCTTGGTTCTATAATTCCTTTTTCTAATAATTTTTCTGTTTCTTCTTTAAATTCTGCGACATCTCTTTCTGTATATGGAATTCTATTTGGTACATTTACTTCTTTATTAGGATCTATTAATTCTATCCTAACTTCCATTGTATTTGTATTCTTAATAGGGTCTAAAGGATCTTGACTGCTTATTTCATCGAGGATTCTCAAGACTTTTATTTCAATTTCTTCGCGAATGTACAAAATTAATTGATTTTTAAGTTCATGGATAATTTTTCCTTGTAAAAAGGAAAGTGTAGTATATATCTTTGTTGTAACTAGATGTCTACGTTGATTTTTCATTGCTGGACAACGTAATTTTACTCTATCAATTTCTTGAATAAAAGGGTAATATTTTTTAAGAAAATTGTTTCCTAGTATTAATGGTACTCCTGTATCTTGTTTGTATAAGGTGTCTAGAGGGAATTTTCTTCCTTCAATAAGTATTACAAGATCTTTTGCTCTATCATTTATTTGGATAATTTTATTATTAGCAATTCTTACTTGTATTGGTTTTTCTAGTGTTGACCAATATTTTACTGGTCACATTCTTTATTGTGCAAGGCATATGGTTGCTCCAGTATCTATATAAGCAAAAGTATATTTATTAAATAGTTTTACTTTTATAAATGTACTAATCTTGCTCATCACTACTTTCTGTATAGCTAGAAGTTTCAGATTCAGATTCTATGCTATATGTATCGAAATTCATTTCTTCGCCTTCTTCGTATATGTCTTCTATAGGTTCGAGCCCTAAAGAGTATATTAGTTTTATTTTATTCTCTTTATATAAGTTTTTCTTTGGACATTCATTAGCATAATGACCAAATTCTTGACATTTCCAGCATCTACATGTCTTTTTTTCTTTCGAATTTTTCTTATTTATTGTATTTTTATTATCGTATTTATCGTATTTTCTATACCTCCTCTAATATTTTTGTTTCCATGGTTTTTTAAATGTTCTATATTTTTTATATCGAGGGTAATATTGTTTTTTATATCTTCTCTTTCTTTCTGGTTTACATCCATATTGATGTGGAATTGTTTCAAGTTGTTTACAACATCGCATATTAATTTTTTCTAAATATTTTTCTTCAGTTTTTCTCATACACAAATCATCTCTATATTCTAATGCATATTTTTCTATTAATCCTAATATTTCTGTTGTTTTAGTTTTTGCTGGGTTTGTTAATTGTATATTTATATATCGTAACATTGCTGGTGGTAGTTTACTTTTTACTATATCTAATAGACCAGTTCTATATGGTGTTCTATAATAATATTTTTTTATTTGGCAAAAGAAATTTTCTGTAAAACATGGGTCACAGAGAGCCATATTACTTAGTATTTTTATAATATGTGATTTTTTAAATTCTCGTGTCGTTTCTGATTCATCCCCAAAAAATTCTGCAAATATTTCTTTGGCTAATTGTTTTAGAAGGTCAAATTTAGCTTCCTTTGATGTATCTGTTTTAGCATAGTTGTTATAATTATATGGCGTTGTTTGTAACCAGTCTGATAATTGTCCTGTAGCTTTATACATTATATATGTTAAAAAATCTTCTAGTGGTAAATTGCTAATTGTATCATCATCAGTTTGGACTATCATTTGGAATTGATTTATCCATAACATAATTAAACTTGATGCATTTGATGCACAATCTATGTTTAATACTCCACTACTTATACTTCTTTCTTTTTGAATATATGATGGTGGAATATTCTTTTTGTATTTTCCTTTTGTATATGTATAATCATTTTTATACATATAATCAATAAAGCTTTTTTCATATTTATTTGGTCGTATTTCATTACTTGTAGAAGCATTTTCTTGTCGCTTAATATAATCTTCTTTTTTACATTTTTCTTCTTCATCTTCTTCCATATTTAATGTTGGATTTTTATCATCACTATCTATTCCATATATGATACCTTGAGCATCTTCTTCATCTATTCTTGCAACATTTAAATCATGTATTTGTAATTTGTCTATTAATTTTGATAATTTTTCTATTTCGTTTATCTTCGAATTGGTGGTATCCATTTATTTTTTAAATTTATAGGTTCATTTTTTATTAATTTTCTAGTTGTCCCTTTTGTTACTAATTCTTGTATTAATTCTAATGCTTCTTTACATTCAAGACATTTTTCTTTTCCTGTTAATATTTCTTCATTATCTAATTCTCCTTGTTCTTTTAGAAAATTTATTAAATTTTGGTATTTATATTTTCGTATTTTTATTTTCTTTATTCGATTTATTGAATCTAATAATTCTTTTTGATTTTCTTTAATTATTTCTATTAATGTTAATATTAAATTAGATACTTTTGAATTCCCTTCTGTCATGCAGTTATTAAAATTCTGAGTTGTTTTTCTAATAAAATTTCTAATCGAAATACTTCATATATTTCATTTTCTATTCTATGATATTTTATTAATTCTTTTATTAGTTTTATACTTCTTTGAATTCTCAAAATTTCTTTTCTTAGTAATATCATAAAATGTCATATAGCTCTGATACCAAAATTGTGTCATCGGGAATTGTGTCAACGGAATTTTGATCTGTGCAAAAATACATGTAGGAGGGTAGTTTTGGAATTAAAATTTTAAAGTTAAGGAAAAGTCAAAGTTTGGGTATATTTGATATGTGTTTAATATTTTGTGTATTTTCATAATGTGTTTAGTGGTTTTAGGTATTTAAAATATTTTTCACTTTATTTATTTATGAGGTATCACAACACATAGTTGTAACAATAATGTTTTTTACGCATAACTATAAAGTAACAGCAATACCTTGGTCTTTATATTTTATTTAAAAGATTACGTTAATTTACACGAGCACACATCCTACATGTTCTTATTAAAGTTCGAATTACTGATTTATTAATCATAGATATAATATTTTTATTACTGCATCTCGAACAAGAAACGTCTCTACATTCTTCTGTTATCAAACTGGTAGATTATTTTATTCTCTGCTTAACTAAAAAAGATTAAAATTAATTAAAATATGGAATGATTTATCAAACTATTTAAAAACACTAAATTGCCATTTATTTGTCACATAGCTAGGTCATGGGACAAGATAAAAAATTACATTGCATTAAATTTGCTTATTTAATATCTAATCATAACTAAAACTTAATTGAGTTATAAATAATCTATTCGAAAATATTAAAGTTATGATCATTAAATATATAAAAGTCTTCCAACAAAAAGATTTTCTTCTCCTTTTTATACATATATCTTATAATAGTATTGGTATTAATTGTCGTATAATATTTGTCACACCAATATATAACCAAAGAAAAAAGTGAAATTGGTTGCCGTCAAAAGAAAACGAAAATTTGGTTAATTTTCACGCAACCAACCAAAACCAAAATATGCTAAAACATGTTTTTATTATTTATAGGTGATAGCCATTGCCTAACTAGGGAGTGATGTTTTTTTATAACTATATTTAAAATGATTTATAAATAATAAAAGTTGCAGTCCAACAAAATTAAGAAGGGAAAATCTCAGATTAGGCACGTTTAAACGGTTTAGGTGAATTTTATCTATTAACTTAAGTCAAATTCATTTGATATATCCCAATTGGGGCTTAATAAACTCTATTTAGGATGGGTGAACCCATTTGGGTATAGATAAAACCCGCATAAACCGTTTAGGCGTGCCTAATACAAATTTTTACCAATTAAAAATATGATAAGTACTGCAATCGCATATTAGATGTATCTCACATCAATTGATATATCGGTTAGACTATATTTATTAATAATTGATTATTATTTATATAATCATTTAATAAAATATTTATTTATCTTTTATCCGCGTACATAATTTATAACCTATCAATCCAATTTAACTTTTTAATCAAAATGTTATTTTCTCTCTCATTCAATATATATAATTTAAATTAATAAAAAAAGTATTTTAAAATTTATATTTTAAGTTTGTAATTATAGTAAATAAATTAATATTCCCTCCGTCCCGCGTTATTAGTCTACTTTTGTTTTTTCGTTCATATTAGTCCACTTTCCTAAAATGACAAAATTTTTATACTCATTAATTAAATATTAATTTTACTAATACTTACAAATATTGATTATCATACCCAATCAAAGTGAATTATTTGACCGGGACGAAGGGAATATATACTAATAGTTTATAAATTATTTAACAAAAGAAAATCAATAATAACCCAATCTGATGGAAATTAGAATAATTGGTACACGTTTAATGTGTGTGAAACTATAATAACATGTAACTCTATTCAAAGATAACTTATTTATGAATCTTGTAAATAATCATTGAAAATATGTACTCCCTCCGTCTCGGTTTATTAGACTCTTTTCTTTTTGGTACGAAAATTAAGAGTTGTGATTGTAGAATGAGTTAGTGAAATGAATATTTTATTGTTGAATGTGAAAAAGTTACCATCTTTGGAAATTGATCAATTTAGTTGAGATGCCGGAGGGAATATAATTTAAATTAAAATTATATTTTAAAAAAGTGACGCCCAATAGAAGGTGCCACGTGCGCGGCACGAGGAGAGATATAATGGGCGCCCCATGTTTGGTCAGCTGATTGTGGGTGGTATTCGGTCACGCATTTTATCCTTATTTCTATTTTGTCTTAATTACCTTTGATTTTGTATTGTTGTCGTAACGAGATAAGCTGGTAATCATTATGAGTAACTTTATAGTAGTGAGACATCTATCTTCTTACAAGTTTTATATATAAAAAAATTGACCTTAATATAGTATCAAAGCCAATTCTATTACAATAATGAAACTCTTAATAATATGAATGTCGATAATTTAATACATAATTAATTGTTTTGAGATATAAATAGTTTCGTGTTTGTGTGATGTTAACTATGGAATAACCAACTTTTGATAAATTTTAGTCTTTGGAAATAAAACTACTCTCCTTGTTTTGATTATTTAGTATGAGTTACTATTTTATGATATTTCAATTATATAGTACAATTTTTATATTTGATATTGTTTTTTCTTAGTAATTTACCGTTGCACACCTGAAAAACTTTGGAAAATGAAAATATTTAAAAGTAATATTATGAAAGATTAATAAATATTTTAAATAAAAATAATATTAAAAATTTATTTAAATATATTATTTTTATAAATAAATTTTGAAAATATGTAAAATCAAATTAAACCATATAAGGAGAGATCATGGAAATATTATATATGTAACTCTAGTGAACTGCTCATCCCTCTGTACAATGCACATTACAATAGGCCTCTCTCTCTCTCTCTCTCTCTCTCTCTCTCTCTCTCTCATTGTAGTATATAATATATATGTAGGTGCGCGTATAAATAAAAATTACTAGTATATGACATGGAATGCCCGAGTTGGAGCTAGTATATATAGTCTTGAATCCTTCGTTTTTTTGCGGCAAATCCCAAATATATATATATATGTGTATATATATTCTTGAATCTTGTTTCTGCCTATTTTTTTATTCAATCCTTTCAGTTTCAGCTTTCGCATTTGAGAAACACAACAATTTCTACTTCTTATCATTTTATCTGCTAAAATATTCACGACCCTTCATCTTTAATCTAATGCTCACCCAGAATCAACTGCTCTCTCCACCTCGTTTCTAGACACAGAATCTTTTCAAGAAATAGAGACTCTTCTTTTAACGTTGAGGAGAGAGAGAGAGGGCCAGCTATGATGTTTGATCTCAATCTGAGCGTGGATTGCAATGGGAAGGCGGATCGTTCGGAGCTGAAACAGTCTCCGGCGACGTCCATTTCGTCGGTTGTGGACGGCGGCGGGGAGACAAGCTCCAGCAACGACGACGCGTACTCCACACGCGCCGCCTCCCCCGGAGCCGCCGTGACATTAAACTTCGACATCGTGGGCAACGGCGGGGGTTATGGGGAGAGCAGCCCGGGTGATCGTGATCGTGGGGAGGCGGGGTTGGTGACGCGGGAGCTGTTCCCGGTGAGTCGACTCGGAGAGCTGAACCTGGGGAAGCAGATCAGCGACCCGGTGAGTCTCCACGGCCCGAGTCGGATGTCGGTACAACCGCAGCAGCAGCAGGTGCAAGCAAGGAAAAGCCGTAGGGGGCCCAGGTCGAGAAGCTCTCAGTATAGGGGAGTCACGTTCTATCGAAGAACTGGCCGATGGGAGTCGCATATTTGGTACTACAATTTTTTGCTATTATTTTAACCCTTTCTTTAAATATATTTTTCGCATTTTATTAACTTCTTTCCATTTTTGGCTCGATTTTGATGCAGGGATTGTGGGAAACAAGTGTATTTGGGTATGTGTATAATTCCCTTTTAATACATTATCAAAATACTGCAGTTTTTCATATGGCCAGATTTCGATTGTTTTTGGTCGATGATGCTGATGGGTTTTTGTTTTCGTTTGCCTTTTCTTTGTAGGTGGATTCGACACTGCTCTTGCTGCTGCTAGGTATTAAAAAAAAAAAAAAAAAAAAACTGAATTTCTACATTCTTGCACTTTCCCCAGTTGTTGAATTTGATGAAATTTTTTGATTTGTTAATGGCATCAGAGCTTATGATAGAGCTGCGCTAAAGTTCAGAGGCGTCGATGCCGACATCAATTTCAACCTCAGTGACTACGATGAAGATATGAAGCAGGTTAAACATCATTCTTCTTCTTCTTCATCATCAAAATCAATCCATTAATATACAATACACAGAAATGGACTGAGTTTTCTCATTTTGTGCAGACCTCCAATCTCTCCAAGGAGGAGTTCGTGCATATACTCCGTCGACAGAGCACCGGCTTCTCGAGGGGGAGTTCGAAATACAGAGGAGTCACCCTCCACAAATGTGGCCGCTGGGAAGCTCGGATGGGGCAGTTTCTCGGCAAGAAGTAAGACAATTCTTGCATTCTTGAATATAATTTTTGAATCTATTAGCCTTAGAGGATTCTTGCATTCTTGGATGTGGATTCGTGGGATTTAGACATAGATGATGATGATGTTTGAGGTTTTTCAAGTATGATAAATTGGCCGAGAAAAATAGTTTGGGGATGGTATTTTATCTTAGTGATTCGCTGCAGGTATATATATCTTGGACTATTCGACACTGAAGTAGAGGCTGCAAGGTCCTAATTGTCATGAATTATACTGAATTTAGTCTCATGAGATTATCTCAACTGATCCAACTCCTCTCCCTTCTTCTGTTTTTTCCTTTCTCTGCAACTCAGGGCTTATGACAAGGCTGCCATCAAGTGCAACGGCAGGGAAGCCGTCACCAACTTCGAGTCGAGCTCCTACGATGGGGAGATGATATCGGAGCAACGTAATGAAACCATACTTAAAAACATTGTTTTGTCTGTGTGTGGAACTGGTAAATAAGTTTTCTTTCTGGGTTTTATTGTGAAGCAGGCAGCTCGAACGATCTCGATTTGAACTTGGGGATGTCGAGTGGCAACTCGGGGTCGTTTCAGTTCCAACCGTATGATGATCAAACCGGGAGCATGTTCAAGGTAGAATCCAACACATGTCTGAAACTGAGTTTGTGTCTTCTCCTGTGTTTCCACCTTTTCATTCCGACATCTTCTGCAGCTCCATGTGGAAGGCTCTGCTGCTGCAAGAACTGGGAATAATCATCCGCCGGTGCAATCCCAACACCATATCTTGATGCCCAGTTATGAGGTAGTTAAAAACATGTTGAAGCTGCTTGAGATCTAAGTCTGAAATGAACATGGATTTTTGTCAGGGAAGGGTGGGTCAGGAACGAGGCGGGTTGGGTTCTTCGCGAGAAGCAGTGAACTGGGCGTGGCAAATGCATGATCAGGTTCCGGTTACAGCGTCGTTGTCATCTGCAGCATCATCAGGATTCGCGTCACCTGCTTCATATCCGACTGCCCTTAACCTCTGCTTCTCGTCGTATCCCACCTCGTCCTCGCAGATCAGCTCGTCGGCTCCGCGCAATCGTTGATGGGGATGTGTAGAAACAGGAATTATTTGTTGAGTGGAAACGTTGGCTACTTGCACAAATGGAAGGGGTATTATTGTTCTATTATGGAGGGGATGAAAATGCATGCTTAGTGTTTCTTGGTGATAATGTATATTTTGTTGATGGGATTTCTTCATGCGCGATTTTGTAGAAGCATCGTCTAGTCAAATATATTGGATTAAATTCATGCAATATCCAGTTTGAAGTTGGAATGTAATTAATTGTTAACGTAGAGATGAAATCTAGGGACACCAATAATTTGAGGACTGTTGAATGGTTTAATTAATCAACGGTGTCAATCGTGCTAACTCATCGATTTTTGAATCAGCTTTATTAGGTTTTGGGCAACTTGATTTGGGCTAAATTGGACTGAAAAATCTTAATCCTTATTCTAATTCATTGATTTTTGGGCTAATACTCCATCCGTCAAATCTAATTTGTCCACCTTTTCTTTGTCGTCTCATTTAATTGTCCACTTACCTAAAAAATGAAAAGTTAATAAACACTCAATAATAAAATATTAATTTTCTTTATCTCTACTTACATTAGTTATTGTGTTAAACTTTTTGGAGACAATTCAACCCGGACAGAGGTAGTATTTTTTATGAATTTATACTTTTTATAAATAATTTGTTCATGTCATTAAGGATTATCTCATTTTAATACTAAAATATTTATTAAAAATTTCAAAATGCATCACAATCTTTATATCATACATATAATTATTAAAAATATATTATTTTATTATTTTATCAATATCTATAGATTTTACTTCATAAGTAAATAATTTTCAAGTATCTAATTATCTATTATAAACTATTTATACTATATAAATTAAAACATAATTAAGAAATGTGATATTAAATGATATAAGTAATTTTGGTAATACATATATGATGAAAATATTAGTAAAAAAATTAAAATTAAGTCAATCCATTGATTTTTGGGTTATGTCCTATTGGGCTTTGAGTTATTCGGTTAAAATTTTTTTCGGACTAAAATATTTCAACCCTAACTCATATTTCTGTTAATCGGGTCAAAACGCGAGCTTCAGACTAAATTGATATCCTTGAAAATGATTAGAGTACCATCAAATGATTCATTGTTTGCCCAAATGGGTAAGATACTTTTCCTAAAACTCATTCATTCTTGCAATGATCATGCAAGATGGAAGCTCCTCAACATCAAAGATATAGAAGTGAGGTTTGTGTAGTCTTTTGTTGCACTACTATGAATCATTTGGAGAGCTCGAAACTTAACTATATTTCAAAATCATATTTTGAATACTTTCACTTGCCTTGAATTCTTTTCAGACTTGTAAGGAACCTCAAGCCCGCTCACAACCAGCGGATATCGACTAACTTAAATACTCTCTCCGCCTCATTAGATTAGTCCCTTTTGATTTCGGTACAGTAACTAATGTTTATGAGTGTAGTAGAATTAATATTTTATTGATTTGAGGATATTTTTTTTCACTTCAGAAAAGAAGATTAATCTGGCGGGAATATGAAATTTTTTTTTAAAAAAAACTAATCTGATAGGACAGGGGGAGTACAACTTTGATGTTTCTGTGGATCCTGTAGGTGCAACAGGTTTAGGAGGTGCATTCCAAGATTGAAGAGGAGTCCCAATGAAGAATTTCTCAGACTTTTTCTTAAAAGGTGTTGTCCTTGTACATAATGAAGACTAGGTAATAGTTTTTGAGATGGAAAATTAACCTTTAGTTTCTAAAATTTTGAAATTACTATTATTTTAGAAGATTTTCATTTTAGCTAAGATATCAACACTAAATTTTATGTGGTTCCTAATCCCAAAATGTTGTGGTACATGAGGTAGCTGCTATTTCTAATACCCAACGAGCCAATGTTGAGCTATTTATAAACATTTCGAATATACAATGTATTTTGGAAGCTAATACTTTGGGTTGCGTACATTATATTTGATGTTTTATGCAAAAAAAAAAAAAAAAATTTAATTATTTATTTGATTAGAAGTTTGAAAGATTAACATTTAAGCTAAACAAAAAAAGTGTATTTATGTCCTTTTGCTTGGGGTGTAGTGGTCATAACACTTTAACTGTGACCGAGAGGTCTTGGGTTCGAATTTCCGGATGATATCTTAGTGTGTTTAATTAATGCATTACTATTAAAAAAAAAGCAACTCTCCATCCCTCGACCTGTATAGTTAGGGGTGTAAATGGATCAAGTTGAGCCGAGTAGTGTCGTGTTTAAGTTTGAATCGTTTAGTATCGAGCATCGAGCTATTTTGTCAAATATTTTGAATTTCACGAACTTTATCGAGCCTTAGTCAAGCCTAAACAAATCTTTTAAATTTAGAATATATTTAAAATATTTATTACTATTTCATAAATTAATATTTTATCCATGCTCAAATTAAACTCTTCTCATCATTAAAAAAATTCTATTATTACTTTTACTTTTAAATCATTAAAATATTAATAACATATTATTTTATATTTCTTACTAGTTTTAATTAACGAGCTCACACGTCAAATACTATGGTGCTCCGATTAGCAAACGAATAATTTGATTCATTTATGTCTCTATTTACAACCCTATGTATAGTAAAATTGTTTTAATCCCATAGCTTCTATTTAGATATACAATATACCTACTCTAAATTAAGCAATAAATAAGTCTCTATCTCAAAGGTCAAAATGCTTAAAGTATATTTTTAATATTCAATAAATCATAACCTCTAAGACTACATGCAGCAATGACTTTGTATTCAATGTCATGAATTAAATAATATAAACTTTATTAAAAGAAAAAAGAAAAAATGAACCAATGTCATGACACTCTCATGTCAGCCGTCGATCCATCAGTTGTTACCTCACATGCTGCCATTCGAAATATTCTAATTTTTTTTTGATAAATACACCAAATTGCATATATGATAAATAAATGAAATTTTTTTTAAAATTATATCAAAATTCTTAATTTTTTTCTTTATAAAATGAACCTAATATTCATACATTTTCATTCACAATCAAAAATTTGGTGCCCATAATTAAATATGTTATTTGAATTTCGTTTGTAATTGCATTTTCGTAATTTGTTCTTATATTTGTTATTCATGTACTTGTATTTAATATCTATTTTAACTTTTGTAGTTTAAATTTTATTATTGATTTAAATATTAATTTTTACAGTGTATGTAATATTAATATATAAATATATAATTAAAAAATCTATAAGAAAATATTAGAAATAATATATATTAAATTATAAATATGAAAATAAAATAAATTGTAGGTTGTGTGAATGTCATTGCTATTAGTGAAATTGAGTTGAGTTATGGGCTGTGTAGATGAATGAGAAATAATATTTTATTATTAAATCTGGTTATAAGATGTCATTGCTAAATATAGGCTAATTACATTGAACTTCTTTTTTTTTTTTTAAGCAAAAAGCATACCAAGTGTACTGTTGTTTTGCTGTATCCCTCATGAAGTCATTCCTAATGAAAGATATAGGGATTCAACCCTCCAGCATCAATTTAAATATTTTAATTTAAAAAAAAAAAAAGAAAAGACATTAAACAATCCAAAGTATTACTCCCTCTATCCTGCAGAGTCGTTCTATTTCTCATTTTTGTTTGTCTCATTAAATAGTCTTATTTTTCTAAAAGGGTAAATTTTTCACACTTACTAATAAAATATTAATTCCACTACACTAACAACCCTTAATTCCCGTGCCGAAAAGAAATGAGACTACATTAATGGGACGGAGGGAAAATAATTTAATGATACTCCCCAAACTTTATAATATTATTATAACTCAATTCCAAATAATTTTATTTTAAATTTACAATCTTTTCAATTACTAAAATTTAATATCCCGGATTTCAATTAAGCAATAATTAACTTAATTAATTATTTAAATAAAAAACTATATTATTTTAGCCCATTAATTGCTCATGACTCGGTTTTCGACACCTGTTGTCGAATGTATGTCCGTTTCATACACAAAATGTCTATGTGTATGTTTTGAGAAGCCCTAGGAAACCCTACAAGTGTATTTGGAGTACGTTAAAATCAACAACTTGCACCTGAGAGCTTCATTTCTTTCACCAAGCTAGAGTATGCTTGAAAATGATTTATGAGAAATATAGAAACAATCGAAATGAGATTTCGAGATCCGTTGAATATTTTATAATTTTTCAAACTATTAAGTAGGGGTGTACACGGTTTGGTTCAAACCGGCCAAACCGGCCGAACCGAAATAATTTGGTCGGTTTGGCCGGTTTGTCAAGTGAATTAATCGGCCGGCCGGACCGCAAATTTCAAACCGTATTATTTGGTTTGGTCTATGGTTTGTGTACAGAAACCGGCCGTTTGGACCGGACCGGACCGTTTATAGTTTTAATAAATATTTAAATTATATATTGTACTAAAAATATTAATATGGTACATTTAGTGTAGTGGTTCAAGCTATATTTTAGATTTTAAAAGGTACAAGTTCAAATCCTATATGCAACATCATATAATTTTTTTTCTCCTATATTTTTATTTACTAAAACATTTTTATTTATTTGTAAACATCTCTCCTTTTACCCTTATTATCTTGTCGGAATAAGTATGAATCCTATACTGTGCAAAATCATAGAATTTTTATTTTTCTCCTATATTTTTTAATTTATTGAAATTTAAAATAAACCCTAAACTATCCAATATTACAATCTCACAATTTAATTCAAGTGTCGGTCTGCTTCATCATTGTCGCATTGTAATAATGTGACCTTTTATGAACTATTATTTTTGAGAATGAGATATGAACTATTATATTTTGATGTCATATATTGTTTGTTTCTATTATGATTGTCTTGTACTTTGTCGATGAAAAATATTTTTTATTTTTTTAATTTCTCAAATAAATTATTGCTAAAAGTATATTTTTTTTTATGTTTTGACTTTGCTCGTTAAAGTCATGTTCCAAACCGTTAAACCGGCCGAACCAAACTATTTTATTTGGTTTGGTTTGGTTTGGTTTGAAAATTTAATTTGGCCGGTTTGGTTTGAGAATTTTTCAAACCGTATTGTTTGGTTTGGTCCATACTTCGACCTTCAAACCGGCCAAACCGGACCGTGTACACCCCTACTATTAAGTTCGGGGCGAAAACGGAGGAATTTCAAAAATTGTAGAATTAAACCCACGAGTAGAACTCGTGATTTAGAACATTTATGTGGATGTCCATTTTCTAAATTGAACAATGAATGTCAAATTAAGAATTGACGAAAGTTGATTAAAGGTGTTATTATCGAATCTGGAATTTCGACGAGTGAAATGGTGACACGCGTCACCTTATCCATTGCCAATTGCTCTTCAATCATTAATGATGGTTGTCAAAAGTGCGGCGCACGAATCCTTTGCCAAAGGATGGACAATTAGGAAGCAAGCAACTTCTCGTTACTCTCACATTTCGCAAAACACCCGCAACAACCCACCCTCACTGCACCATTTTGCCTCGCGATTTTCAGACCAATTGAGCGAGAAACGGTCAACGATTTCTGAATACCAAATAAAGGCCTTGCTTCAAGAATTTTATAGCATCCGGAATCAACCAAATCCATCCAGTATCGAGCGAGATCCAACACCATTTGCAGGGGCTGTTGGTAATTGCTGATCCCGTAAAACTGCTTCGAGCCCCCATCTTCATGCGCGATTTTCAGATGGATCGGGCCAAAATCGTCCGATGATTTCTGAAGACCAAATAAAGATCGTGCTTCAAGGTTTTCAAGGCCACCAGAGTCACTTTGATCCGATGAGTATCGAGGGAGATACAGTGGCATTTACAGGCCCGCCGGTAAATTTTTTCGATACCGTAACCTCCGTCGGATCTTGGATCAAAGTTATGGATTCATATTTGAGTTGTATATTATTGTTCCTTGTATTTTTAGGAATATTTTGGTAGCCTCGAATCATCACGACCAAAGAATCACCGACACCGTCGAGATAAAACCCACACAGGTAGGGTTTTCTTCCATGATTTTCTTCATCTTGAAGCTTAGTAATTTCAGACATGTAGATCGATTGTACAACATCCCATCGTGTTCCTAGTATTTTCTAGAGGTCGGGGTTGAGTCGGGAGTCGTCAGGTTGGCCGGAAATAACCGGAGTCACTGCCTGTTATCGCACGAGTTTGCGCAGCAGCTGCTGTAATGGCGATCGACGTACCTGTGTAGGTCAATGTGGGTTGATAGCAGTTGACGCCGTGCGTCGATCGACTGCTACCTTGTTTCGTGTTTCCTTCATCCGTTTTCGATCCCATTCGATTTATTTTCGATGCATGGATGTTTATATTGGATGTGAAGCGTATTATACTCATTTATATGCGATTACACTGAATTCGGACATCCGGAAATGATTACATTAAATCATGCATATACGGTTATATGTTTAATCATTTATTATGCACATAAGCTCCGAATTTGATTATCTTCTGTTTGTTGACCGTTTGATTAAGCTAATGAAGATTAGACAAGTCCCATGCATGTTAGAAGTACGAAAAGTGCATGTTGGGTAGTTGGGTTCAAGTCCGTTATGTCATTGAGCCAATCCGTCTTAGAACTTTAAGTATGCGATAATATCAGCTAGGATGTTGATTTATCACCACTAATTAATCTACTTAATTCGTTGTATTTTCTTGTGCTATCAATTGATGGGAACACAGGGTGACAAGGGAGCTTTCGAACACGAACTTGCCTACTTATGCTTAAACAACTGTAAGTTGTCAAGGTGGGACTATTTTCAGTAAAAATTAAATATTTTTTCGAGTTGTGAGCTCAATTTTCTAAAAGCATGAAAATATTTTGTTTTAAACTGATTGTCTATGTCAAACTATTTTGATTTCATATATGTTCCTCTGGTCAACTGTAGTTGACCATAGAGATTTGGTTTAACGAGGACAGACACAAGATTTGTAAGATTTGTAAGAATTACAAATCCTGAGCCAAGACTCTTAAACCCTGAGGGCATTAATCCTCCGCTGTCTCGAGTCAGACTGAGACATGGTCACTCAATGAAGTATTAATACCTTCGGAGAAATAAGGAGAGACACATGCCGCGTCTTAAATCGATTGTGGTCTCAATGCAGCGAGTTCTGAGACCAGTGCACTAAATGATGACAATGGATCGAGTGGTTTGGTCATTCCCAATTGTTCATGGTGACTCGGAAGTAGGCCAGCTTCCGGTCACAAAATGATAAAACAAATATTGATTTCATTTTAGTGAATCTGCATGCAGTGATAAAATATTTTGGATAAACACGGTAAATATTTTCTTAAAACCCCGTGGCTTATCTGTGTGGCAGCATTCATAATTATAAATGTATGTTTTCGAGCATATCTCCACAAGGTACTTTGGTACTCAGCCCCTCGCATTATTTTTAAAATGCGCAGGTTAACAGCAGCGATGCGGATGCGGAGATGTAGATGGCATGACCATCTGAGCAGGAAATCCTTGATCCTGTGATATGCATATCTCCACTGCATAATTCTCTGCTGCATGAAACTCTGAACTTATTTTCCTTCCCTATTTGTGATAACAAATGAGAACCGAACTACTTGTTATTGACATTTATTCGTACTCTTGTATACGAGGTTGCATTCCTCGTTACAACTATGCTTATTCAAATATTGTCGTTGGATTTATTGGGTGTGGATTATTTCTTCTGCTTGTTTGTTCAAGTCTTCTGTTTTTTAAACCACTCAACGCGCCCCTAAGTTGAGAAGGCAAGGAGGGGGTGTTACAAAATGCCATGAGTTCCAGATTTCTTAAAAACATTTAGATATTTGAGTGCTAGAGGTGTTTGAGGTTTGACCGAAATCAGTCAAACCGTATCAATTTGGTCGGTTATAAATCTAATTTTTAAATTGGTTGTTTAAAAATTTGAAACTGGTAAAAATCAAGCCACTTGATTTGTTCTTACCTCTTTATACAATTAACTCATGTTCATTGGCAAACATATTATAATTTTTAGTTTTAATTTTTTCATCAAAAAAAAAAAAAGAAAAACAAATAATAAATATTAACTATTTAAACTAAATATTATAATTTATTACATTAAATTAAATATTAATGTTGTTATTATAATTTTACATGTCTCTCTCGATTTTACATTTGAAATTTCAAGGTTATAATTTTAATACAACTGACTCATATATTTCTTTTAATTTTATATTAAATTATAAATATAAAATTATAAAATTAAAATTACATTATAATAAGTAATAGCAAATAATATAAATCAACTAATTTATATTTCAACCTTAGTTTTCTACAAATCAACTAAAGTATTCACTCTCGATATATTATAGTAAAATGCTGAAAGTTGAAATATATTTCATTTCAAACTGTCAAACCGGCCAAACCAAATCATTTTTATATAATTTAACCTGTTTGATTAAGATAAATTATTTGACTGGTTTGATTTGAATAAATCTCAAACCGTACGTACTAGTTTGACCAAGATTTTACTTCAAAACTAGCAAAATCGGACCGCGAACACCCATGATGAGTGCATTGGATTTAAAGAACACCCATTATTTTATTTTGCTCATTTGTTAAAAAAATATTCAAACGTCTAAATGTATGTATGATTATGTTAATTCGTAAGATCTTTTGCAGCACATCCCTTGAATTTTGAAAAAGTAAGGGTGATTTAGTATTTATGGGTATATGATGAATATTATTAAATTAAGGGTATCTTTTATTTTAATATAATTATTTTGGTTATTTGAGAATTCACCTCAATTAAAAAAATATTCTATTGCTGACTGTACAATCATACACGTAACATATCAAAATAAAAAATCAAACATTAAATTACAAATTAAAAATTAAAATCGTGAAATGAAAATCTTAAATCATAAAAACTAAAATAAATTATTATTAAAAAACCCAAAATTTAGCGCGCCAGATTTCATTCACATCCAATTTTGAACGGCAGTTTCTCTCCCAAATTCGTTGTGGGTTTTATTTCTCTTTGCAGCGCATCAGAATTTCATGTACCTGACTTCTCTCCCATATTAGCCGTGAATCAGAGGATTTTACCGAAACTCTTAACAAAACTCTCTCAAAATATTCAATAAGCATGTCCGTTTACGTTGTCAAGCTTCGGAAGGTGGATGATGAGGACGCATTGCAACTGGAATTCGGACAGTTCGGAACTGTTACTCGGTAAACTCTTGAATTTCGTTTTTTAGTTCAATCTTTACATAAAATATTTATACTTTATTTTGGATCGTTGTTGTTGATTTTGGGTGATTTCAATTTGTTGCGGATTTGAGAAGTATGATTGTTGTTGATTTTGGCTGGGTGATTGTAAATTGCTGTTGATTGTTGCTGATTTTTGCCGGGGATTGTAATTTGTTAACAACAATATAATAAGCCTAGTACCTAGTTCATGAACTCATAAAAACTAACAACAAACCTAGTCTTAGTATTGTCAAAACTAATCTATAAGTCATACCCTAGTGTCACGGTGTGAGTGTTTAGTACTCGTTACTCCGACTCCGTGCGGTCTTAGGACCCGGTCCTAAGCAACCTTGCTCACAACTTCTAGAGAGAGAAACACTTAGGGAGAGAAAGAGCTCTTGGAGAATGCTTCTTATATTGCTTGGAAATGCTTACAACTTGAGTAAGTACAAATGAGGGGGAAGGGTCCCTTTTATACTAGTGGATGGACCCTTCTAGAGTCTAGTAGAAGTGTAGTACAATAGTACAAGTTCTCAAATGTTCTACAAGATTCTATTAGGTTCCTTAGCCTTCTACTTCCTTCCATTGAGTTCCATAATATTCCATAATATTCCATAGCCTTCCATTCAGCCCTGGAGGGTTCCACGACCTTCCAGAGTGTTCTGTATGCTTCTCCAACGTTTCGTAATGTTCTGAAAGGTTCTGGATCCTTCCGGGACATTCCCGATCCATCTAACTCGTTCCGAAAGGTTCTATACCCTTCCGGTATCTTCCGTTCCCTTCTAGTGCTTTCTAACGAGTTCTCCACGAGTCTTAAGGCACCAAGATGTTCATCCGTGGCACTAGCATATTAGCATAATTTACAACAAAAATTATCCAAGTGTGCTGTTAAAGAATAGGGATGGGGTAGAGAGAGAGGTGGGGCACAATGACACGAGGGAGATGAGAGGGGAGGACTGAACCTGTTGTTGAAGGCCGCTGCTTGCATAAATCATGTTAATTTTTCCCTATGTCTTGAGTCGCAAGCAAGGGAGAGAGATGAACTGGTTCCTTTAGATTTTTAGGGTTTGTGGTAACATGCCATAAAAAAGGAAAATAAAGACACATTAGATGCAAACAAATCCCAAAAGAACTCGAAAACTGAGGCGCAAGCCTAATACATAAGCTTCAGATCAAAGGTGTGCTGAGACACAAGCCTTACAGAACAGAGTACATGAGTAGCCTCAGAGGCGGTTTTCCGCAGCCTCGACTAGAAGATATATTTACATTATGCAAGTTTAGTGATGGGGGTTTGGTAGTTATATCATAGGAACTTGATATACATCCGTGCGTTGCACGGTCAACGCGCACGGTCAACTTTTATATATTTAAATTTATTTCATATAAATAATTTTTTAATTTATGTTAAATTATTCAATCATCGATATTCAATGAAAAATGAGTTTTTAAATTTTCATTTTTGTATAATAATGTAGTATTTGTCCCTTTACAAACGCAAAAAAAATAATAATTTCATTTTTTCAGAAAATGAAAATCAAATTTAGAAAAAAGCATGACTAATTTTGAAATAAAAAATAATACTGAAAGAAAATAACAAATAATTATGATTTTTATATTTTTCAAAAATAGAATTTGATCTTAAAATCATTTTAAACTCAATATCATCCAATTACCTATATTTCATGTAAATACAATTAATAAATATGTATATATTTATATATATATATTTTTATTATTTACAATTTTATAATAATGTTATCTTTGTCCCCTTCACAAAACTTATTATGATAGAAAATTGAATTTTTCACAAAAACAATGGTATATGCATAAAGAAAATAGAAGTATATACGTATTTGCATTCCGTCTCTCACCCCTTTTAAAATATATATGTATAGAGAAAAATAGTAAACATGACTAATTGTTGTAGTCCTTTGACATAATAATGCATTCGGCCAAAACATTACACAACATAAAGACAAATATTAAAGTCTTCTTGACCTTTATGTACTTAAATTGAATGTTATTCTAATTATTTGAGATTTGTTTTTGTTCGAAAATCTCAGGAAATTGAGTGTTACATACATTGATACACATTTTTCTCCTTTTTAAAAAAATAAAATAAAATTGAGATATAATTGGGAAAATTTCAAGAATAGTATTATAATTACAAAGATATTAAAAGTATGCCTATAATTTTAAAATAAATAATAGGTTATATACTTATATTAACCTATGCAATTATCCCAAAATTAAAATCTCTTTATAAATGGTCATATATAATTTTTTTTTTTTTTTTTTGGTGTTATATTAACTTTTGAATTCGTTTACCTCACTATATCCTCCAAAAAAAAATGTTTGGATATCCATGCATGCATATTAAGTGACAAAAGATTTTTACTTTGAAAATAATAGCAAAATATCATTGCTTCAGTCTTTTAAAATTTAAATTTGAAATTTATGGCAAAATGTAAATAAAGTTTTACTACAAAATTCATTAATCATGCCGTGGCCACAATTTATTGCATGAATTTTTTTAAGACTTTCCATGCAGTATATTATTGGACACAAGTTTGCAAGTACCTTGAAAACTGCAAAATTTGATTGAAGTTCTATATTCATTTAAAGAAATTGAAAAAATAAGTTGGGTAGTGCAAGGGTTGGACTAATATTATTACTTGTAAATGCACATGGTTCGAGAATTTTGGCGGGATTTAAGATATTTTTCCGGAATCGCTTGAGTATAATATATAGATTAGAGTCAATGGACCTGATAAATACACAGTAGGTAGGAGTGTATAAAAACTAAATAAGAATATAATGTGCCTGGTTGAGGATTTATTTAGCAAATGGCCACGCACATATATGAGACAAAGAATAAAATGTGGTTTGCTTATTCCAAGCACTCATTTAACCAAATCCGTGCAGCAGAGATGAGATACTTGAAGCATCATCATAGGAGGGAAGGAAACCAGTAGAGCACATAAGGTGCATGCAGATGCCATTCCATCTTTTATAAAAATATCCTCTTGGGAACTGATCTCATGCAAATATAAACAATAGTTATTGCTACAAGGCTAGAACACGAAACAAAATCACTATCAAGAATCACACATACAGAGCATAAGATTGCATATTTTGAGCATGATAATTACCAGAATACCAGTAATCATGTAACTAACAATGATATCCTTTCAAGCACCATATAACTAACAATGATATCCTTTTCCATCATTTGATTATAGAAACATATAGCCATACCATATTTCTAAGCCATGCATGACAGTATTTACTGGTCCCAAAGCATGCTCTGTGACAGTTTTTTTTTAAAACAGCCAAGTATAAATAGAGATATCAAGGTAAGCAAATGAAAGATGAAACTAACCTCAAAGGTTTACCATCAAAGAAAAAATCCATTTATTGATTGGATACAACGAACAGCTTCCTCCCCCTTTGAATAACTGATTAATCTGATTGAAAAAATAAATAATAATAATAATAATAAACGATATACAAGAAATATAAATGATGGAAAAAAAATAGATTAGGCTATATCAGACATCAACACTAGAACAAATCAAAAGATGTACCCTGTAAGAACTGATTGGGTCAGCAGCAAGCCCACAACACAAACAAGATTCCTCTGATGACACGCACATTTCAAGCTGCTTCCTTCCGAGGATTTGTTCTTCGCCCTGGATGTCTTGGACGTTTTCTCCACATTCATCTCTGAGACCAACCTATAACAAAATAGTGAAATCACACTTACAGCAGTAGAAAAGTATAAAATGACCTACACAAATTGAATTTCTCAAAAGTCCAACTCAGCATTCCTTGTCAATTACTTTTCACAACTCGCATTTGTTCCAACGATATTTTCCTTGTTGTAAGGAGTACGACATGCTGGATAACGCCCTCATGACTCGTATTTCCATAATGTGATTCCAGCACCAAACACAAATCTGGAAAGAGTGAATGAGTTGCATCTCATGCATGCATAAAAGTTCAATATACAAAGGCAACCACAAGCAAAAGCAGAAAAGGCTTGAATAAACTAAAAATGATTAAAAATATCAAAAGCTATTGAATCAGCTTTAAATAAACAGCTAAATGAATCATATAACTTGAGATAACTGAATAATATAAGAGTTTATCATCATCTGCTAGTATACAATTTTAGTTTTACAAAAAGATGTAGCCTTTTCTCCCACTTTTTCAGTTCCTTCCTGTCTCACTTCTCTTTATGATATAATAGGAGTTAATTATCCCACTTCCTCCAGTATACTTAAATATGAAAACATACAAAAGAAAATCAATAGGAGTTAATAATCTACAGGATAAAAGCATACAAATGCAAATAACAGCAGGGGTGGATGGGGGTTGTAGCAGAACAAGCCTTTGTCATATTATATAGGTAAGAATACAAAAAATACAACCACCACGAGTAAATGTCGCCAAAGTAAAATTAAAATGGAATGCACAAAATTGAGTCCCAGATAGCTCTGGTCCAAATAAAACTCCAGTAAAAAATTACTAAACAGCAGCAATTGCACCCAATCAATCCGAATAATCAAAATCTAAAGGGGACGCTTGGTTGGTGGGTTTTAGAAGGGAATCAAAAGATTCCTAAATGCATCTTGTGGTTGAAGGGCATGGAATGAAAAAATAAGAATGATATTTAAATAATTGAATCACCAAAAGGTTTAATTTTCATTCTCATATCTCATTACCAAAATTATTAATTTCATATTATTTTATAATTATTTTTTTATTTTAAAATATTATCTGTTATTATAATTATATATTATTCTTTTTAATATATTAAAACAATAATATTATTATATTAATCATTTATTTGTATTTCAATTTTATATTTATAAAATAAATAAGAAGATAAATATATTATTTGTATAATATTTTAATTATTTTATAAACCTATAAAGTTAAAAATTAATCATCGGAATTGAAAATAATTCCAAAACCTATCTCGTAAACCAAACATGAGGATAAAGAATGATTCCAAAAAATTAAACTCATACTCATTCCCTCTACTATCAAACACATACATTCCCGACAGTTAAACCAAACGCCCCCTAATATTTCCTAACTTTCATTACAATTACTCCCTCCGTCCCATTTATTTGGTCCTGTTTTAACTTGCACGAATGTCAAAACTCATTTATTAATACATTAAATATTTGAACAAATTTTCTGAATTACCCTTATTTAGCAATAACTATTAATAATAACTCTCTTAATTATGTTTAATTTATAAGGATAAATCTGTAAACACGTGCAAAAAACAATACTAAATTTAGATAATGGACCATATAAATGGGACACCTCAAAAAGGAAACATGGATCAAATAATCGGGACGGAGGGAGTACAATTATGGATCTAAAAACTAGGGGCGGATGTATTAACAAGTTGTACCCCCAAAATTTTTTTTTTTCAATACTAAATATATATTTTTACTTATATTTATATACTAGATTTACACCAGCGTGTTGCGCGAACAAATATTATTTATAATGATATATAAATAGTTTTATTAAAAAATATCATGATAAATAAATATTAAAAATAATTTTATTTATTTTAACAACTTAATGTCTAACATTTATAAAATTATAAATTTTAATAAATAGTTATTATTTATTAAAATACACTAATTCCTCCAAATAATATGAATCCAAAATTAAAATAACAAAATGAAAATCATGATATTCAAATTGCATTGGAAACATGTTGTTTTGATTTTCATTTCACACGACTTTTGCAATTTAGAAACTCTAAAGTTGATTTGCTAAATAATTAAATTTATGTAAAGTTTAACAATTTTAAAATCAAATTATTTATGAATATCAACTAAAATACAATCAAGCAACAACTAAAACACAACTAAACAACATTCCAATCAAGCAACGACCTGAATACAATGAAGCAACCTCATGAACACAATCAAGCATTTTTCTCACTTTTTCACGTTAAGACCTTTCTCACTGGTTCCGCTCCTTGTATGTATATATATTGAAAGAATTTAGTGCCCGAGTTTACTATTAACATCGAGGTGTTGAAGAATTCAACACTG
>JAPKLW010000720.1:52770-90115 GCA_026898455.1 Plectranthus barbatus
GACAGTCTAACACTACGGTGTTAAACATAGCTTCGACTTTAACACCAATGAAGGTTAAACATTGTATCTTCATATATATATATATATATGTATATATTAAATTAACATAAACAGTACATCATATTGTATTGATATAATCAATCTAATCGTCCGTCGATTGAACAATCTATGTCAATTTGATATCCACCATTCATAAAAAAATAATCAGTCTGAATCGTTCGTCAAAAGTACAATCTATATCAAATTAATGTTCAATCGTTTGTTAAATTGTATTTGCAAAACTGTTAACTAGTAATTTATATTTTTACTTTTATTTAATCTCCTTATAATTTATAATGAGAAACCTAAGAAAGCAGTGATACTCCGCGCAAGTGAAAACTCAAGTGTTTCTATCCTCAAGGCTAAAACTTAGCCAACTGTGTGTCATCTTTTGAACACGAGACTTATAACTTTTCTGCTTGAGTTATTTCTTGGTGCTCTTTATCTTAAAGAAATAACACAATAGTTACAGTTGTCTCCAAGCTGCAACTATCACGGGCATTAAGCCACAAGTTCAAAAGTCCAGGAAGAACTATAAAGCTCCCAAATTTCAGACAGGAGGTTGCGTGGTGTGTCCACACTCTATGTTCTGAGAAGCAGAAGCCAGGACGAGTGAGCTAGTGAACTGGAAGACATTGACATCTACCAGCTAGCGATAGATCGTGAGACTAACCTGTAACTGAAGCTTAGTGAATTTTCAGATGTTGGTCTGAAGAGAGGAAGTAAGACTTTTTGTCTGAACCTCTATAAATCTTTTGTTCTTTATTGCAAGGATTTTAAAACTCAACACATTCTAGTGTTGAAGTATACTCAAACTAAACTTAAAAAATTAAACTCGCGAACAAATAGTTTATAGAAACACAAACTGGTCAAGAATCACCAATTTATGAGTACAAGTTGTTCTTAAAATTTATGTTGTGCATCAAACTTACTCTGATATCGGGACCAACTAATTCAATTACAAGTAGCATTTTTATTTTGTAAATAATATTAAATAAAATCAAATAATATAATTACATATATTTGTGTGGTTGGGTGGTTGAGTTGTCATGGATAAACTTTATAAATTGTTGTGGTTGGGTTGAGCAATGTGAATGAGAGATAGATTAATTAAATATTAAAGAAGTTTGATGGTTGACACAATTGCTGATAAATATTAAAATCATGTTGTAATTCTATTTTTTTTATGTTTTGATGTGTCAAACCAACGAGTTTGTAAGTTAAAATGTATAAAACTGACAAGTCTCTCTAGCTTGGATCTAATAGCCATCGGCGTCTACATGTGATGAAGTGGCTGAAAACTAGCAATTTGCCAGTAGCAAAGATCGGCAACCAGTTTATAAAATGATTGTCTTAACCTTGGAACTGTCAGCTTGGCGGCAAGAACGCCCGTAATAGTCAAAGTACAGAGCATACTTGATTGTTGTATTCTTTCTTGGAGGGAAAAAATACCAAGAGTAACCCTAGAACAAAGTGTTATGAATCTCGTGTTCACAGCAGTGACACATAGAAAGCTTTGAAAGCCTCTAACTTTGAGTCGTAAATTTTGCAGAGTTTTGGCAAGCTCGATAGTAAGGTGTTAGGTATGTTGAATCTCTGGTGGTCATCGGCTATTTATAGGCGAAGGAGTGAGATTTAAATCTTTAGAGCTGTGGATGTTTGACTAATTCAATGTTCTTCCATTATGTGCGGTAGGTAGTCTTTTCCGAAAAGTATTGTACATTTTCCCATTTTTATGATTTCGACGGTGATTGTTCACTTTTCTGTCAGAACGACATTAATTGACCAGTCTAAGGAATCCAGACTGATAAGTCTGAGGAATCTAGACTGAAGTCTTGGACTTGTAAACTTTAAGGAATTTTCAATCCTTAAAGTCTAAACTTTGTCATTACCATTCCTCAGACAATTTTTCTAGTCTCTATGCGCAGGAATTGGAACTAAGGTTCCATGCTGATATAGTCAGGATAGCAAGTCCATGCTAACTGACGTCACAATTATGTTCGTTGGTCCCTTAGACTGATAAGTTTGAGACTGACGAGTTCCATAATGATTAGACCCAGACTCATGAATTCCAAGATGAATGGGGTCCAAACTTGTCAGTCCCACACTGGTGAGACCCAGACTGATAAGTCTCATACTGAACTATTAGTCTCCTGAGTCCTTTGCGCATCCAGGTTGATTTATCAGTGTGTTCCTCAAATCAATTCCAGCTTACAACTCGATAAAAGACCTTACAGGACTAGGGATATCAATTTAGCCAAAATCTGCGGGTTGGCCTGATTAACCCGAGCTAAAATGCAGGTTAGGGTCGAAATATTTTAGCCCGAATAGCCCGGGACCGAATAACCCGAGGCCCGATAGGGTTGAGCTCGAAATCCGACGGGTTGGCCCGATTAACCCGATTATTTTTTTATTAATATATTTATCATAATTATAGTACTAAAATCTAGTTCTAACATTGAAGATTATATTTATTAATGAAGTTTTAAGTTATATAATTATATTTAGTTCAAATAATATTCAATATATAGTTAAGTTTGTTTATTTTTGAATTTAAAAATATTGCTAAAATAAAAAAATAATGTGTTTTTAATAGTTTAATTTATCATTATCTAAAAAGTTATGATGTGTTATGCATTCTTTATAAGAGAGAAGTATTATTTTATTTATTTTTTATTATTTAAAATATTAAAAGAGTGAAATATATTAAAAATAAAAAATAATTAATAAATTCATTGGCCCGACAGGTTAGCCCGAAAACCGATGGGTTAGGGTTAGGGTCAAGATTTTTTAGACCGAAAAAATTTCAGCCCGATTCAACCCGGACCGATTAACCCGCAGCACGACAGGGCTGACTCGAAACCCGACGGGTTAGCCCGATTGACATCCCTATACAGGACTTTACATTTTGCATCAAAACTGAAGCTAATCTAGAGATTACCTAAACTGTTTAGACCTTAAAACTTTCACCCATTAAAACTTTCACCCATTAAAACATAATAAATGAAGAAATTCTAACATCAATTTTTCTAAGAGACTAGTTCGTTGATTAAAAACTTAAGCGGCAAATATTAATATTAAAAGTTTTTTTACAACGATATTTTATTTCAAGAAAAAAGCCAGTAAATATAGGATGATTGCAACGAGAGGAAAATGAAATGCCTATGCAGTGTTTTTAATTCTTAGGCTACTTTATGAGGATCGAGAGGTGGTTCCAACTTCCACCCATTGTTTTTATTAAGTTTGGTAGTTTGTTATTAATTATTATCCATCAATTATTTCTCTAATCCAATCCTCCTATTAAATTAGAGGGACACCTTTATTATTTTGGGAGAATATATCATGAATTATGGCTCGTTATGGTTTAATCAAATATTAATTGTTGATGGAGCTATTGTACTCTACAAAATTTGAATGGCAACAACAAAATTTGTTGAGAACTTGTTATAATATTCATGGAAAAAATACATAGTAAAAATATATGTAGACAATACACATACTTTGGTTATTCAATTCGTCAGCTCTAGTTATGTTTGAGGGCTCTCGAATTAAAATATTACTATAGATTTTATCATTGGTCTTAATTGACACAGGATATGCAATCTTAAGTTCATACACACAAGCTACACGTCTTCAATATCAAATTAATTATAAGAATGACTCGTTTATAGAAAAGAAATTTTTTTAAACATATTTATTGTTGGGGCCAGGCCCACAAAGTCCAGAGTCTCCAGACCCAGTAAGCGCATCAGCCCAAATAGCAATTGGACTAAAGCAGCAGGCCCATCTGGAGTGACAGAAGACCCGGAAACGCCTAAGTTTAAAGGTCGCCACTGATGCATCCAGTTCCTCAACACCGAGCACCTTAAGGGGTCGGTATCGAGGAGCATGACAAAGAAACCCTAAAAGCCTGGCGGTGCGCGACCGTTGGAAGCCCTAACCGACCCCGAAACATGCGGAGCAGTTCCGAGATTCTCGGCGAGCACGAGCTCGCTCATTTTTAGGGTTAGGTTAGACGCCCCCTATCCTGTCTATAAATAGGGGTAAGGGACTCGAATTTTGTATCTTTTTACGCTCTAAAAACCATGATGTAACGCTGTAGAATTTTCCGCAGATCAAACGAAATAAACACGCTACTTTTTCTCTAGATTTCACATTTTCTTTCTCTGTTCGGATTCATCTTTATTCACGGATTCGTTCTGTTACTTGTTATTATTTGACAAAGTTCCAGGAACTCCATTTACCCATAAATCGAACCTCATCATTTGGCACCCACCGTGGGGCTCTTAGGACTATTTTTTCTGATTTAATGGCAGGTAACAATGAAAGAACTGGAAACCAGACTGGCAATCCGACTGGGGCTCCTCCCGTTGGACCCGACGGAGCGTTGGACCTCATTCGTGCTGATGAATTGGTCCGACGAACCCTGCACCTGGCTAACTAGCTGGGCTACATGTGGATCCCTCATACTGGAAAGTGGGGGTGGTGGGAACACCAGATCACTAAGCGGTGTAGTGTTGAATGACCGGTGGAGGTCGTCCACTGTTTCGTCGCGACTCGACAGCTAGGGATATCAATCGAGCTGACCCATCGAGTTTCGGGCTAACCCTATCGGGTTGCGGCCTATTCGGTCCGGGTTGAATCGTGCTGAATTTTTATCTGGCTAAAAATTCTTGAACCTAACCTTATGCCACCGGTTTTCGGGTTGGCAAGATTTACGAGTTTATTTTTATATAAAGATTTTCTTAAACTATCTTAACAACCCCTAAAACAAAATAAATAAAAAAATGATGAACCAACAAAAATAAAAGACATCAACAACAATATCTTTGCAAAAAAAAATAGTGATAAGTTGATAAAATGTTGTCTAATCCTAGTTTGAAAAGAAAAAAAAATCCTTATATACCAACTAATGTAAGTAATAGAAGTATATTCTTCAACATATAAAATGATAAAATAGTGATTATAAAATTAAATGTAGATTTCACTTGGATGAACATAACAACGAGAGGCTAAAGGTGCTTGAAAGAAAGAAATGAGTAGGTACGCTAATTAGGAGAGTGACGAGTGGAAGACAGTGAAATACGAAGAAATAAGAGATTTTTCGATTTGAGGGTAACGGACTACGTCACTGAGAAAGATAGATGATATTTTGTGTGACGGAAAATTAGTTCTAGGGAATTATGTGTATAATTAATGGGTATAGTAGGATATAAATAATAAATTATTGTGTGTATGTGTGTGTATATATATATATATAGGGAGCGGATCGGATAAGAAAAAGTCTCATGTGAGAAAAAAGAATGAATCATATCCATCAGATCTTAATAAATTAATGGTTGATATAAAATCAAGCAACAACTAATTAAAACACAATCAAGCAATTGCTTGATTATATCAACCATTGATTTATTTAGATCTAATGGATATGATTTATTCTTTTTTTCTCACAGGAGGATTTTTTCTCACATGATCCCTCCTCTCTCTCTCTCTCTCTCTCTATATATATATATATATATATATAAAGCCAACCCGTCGGGTTCAACCTGTTCAATTAAAAATAATTTCGGGTTGAAATTTTTTTACCCTAACCCGCATTTTAACCCACCAGTTTCGGGCTGACCCATCGCTTTCGAGCTTTATTGACATCCGGGCTCCACGCTCGGCTGTTGGCGGGCATCCTCGCCCGGCTCCTGCGGGGGTTCCTCGTCCTGTGCCCGGATTAGCCCCCTTGCCTGTCCCTATTGGCTGAGTGGTCCTTTTGGCATCAACTTCGATGATGTTGGCGTTGTTTCCGTCGTCAACCATATCCTACAGTGAAGGTTAGCGCAACTTTTGTTCCAGGGGCCCCACGGTAGGAGCCAAATTGTTGAGGGTTCTTTCGTTAGTATTTAAAGCCCCGGGAATTTTTATGCAAATAATAAGGAAAATTGCAGGAATTAAGCTAAAAGTAAATAAATGAACGAAAAATAAATCAAACCGAGTTGTAATACGAATTTAGAACTCTAATGTCGACCAAGAAACCGGATCGCTGACCACTTCGACAAGATAAATTTTATAATACTTTTTGAAGAACAGTTGAACAAGAGAAAATGTGATTTTGCATATATGTGTCAAGATGTCCAAAAAATTGATTTACAAAGGATATTTATAGAGATTTTTAAGTTGCCTTCAGTTTCTTATATTTCCGCTAGGTAGCATTAATGAGCTCCTGGTCTCCCGCTACTGTTACGACGCACGTTTCTGGCGGCTGTTTCACGATCATTACTACTCACCATTTATTGATTCTACTCTACCGTTGGGCAGTTCGCCTGATCCTTTCAATATATCAGCTCTGCTCATTGAACTATTTTTTGAAAGAGTCGAACTACCTTAATCGGACTGCGTTGCTCGATTTGGTTTAGTCAAACCGCCTTTTCATTCGGATTGCTTACCCTTGGATTGTTTTATTCGGGCCAGTTAGCTACTTCCTCCAGCAAAACAATTATTGGATTATATTTCAGACCTCTAAGTGGGTCGCTTATTATCGACCCCAACAGCACTTTCAGTAATATTTTTTATTTAAAATATTACTATTTAAATTATTATTAGTATATATATTTCTAACTTCTTAATTAAAATATTATTAAAATAAAAGAATTAGTTGAAAACTAAAGTATTATTAGAAACATATATGTTTTATTTTTAATAATATTTTAATAAAAATAAGCATTCACTTATATTTCAAATATATTTAATTTTATTATTTAATGATATTTTAATAAAAAAAATTAATATTCATTTATTGTACAAGAAGAAAATAATTGGGGATATAGTTTCCTTACTTTAAAATTTTGGGATATATTTTTCCAAATTTGTAAAAGATGGTGATATTCCTATTATCCCACTACTAATTATTAAATTTTAGCATTTTTTTTAAAAAAATTAATAAATCAAAATTTTAGGAAAACGATATGTTATGTAAGATAGTTTTGTTCACATCGTTTTGTTTTGTAATATATTAATATATTGAAGATAGATAATAAAATAAAATTGTGATGAAGCCCTATTGTATTGGAAATTATTACAAATGCTTCAATATTTTTTCGTCACTCAATTATATTTTAATTTTGATTCCGTCAAATATTATTCACTATAAAAAAAATACCTTAATGTTTATTCGTTATTAAATTTATATCTTAATATTTGATTTTATAAATTAACAAATAACAATTATCCATACGGTGTAAAATTTTAATAATCATCAAAATTTAACATGTATGCTATGTAAGAGTCACATATAATTCAACGGATGACTTATTAAAATTGTAACATCGTTAGCGACGGAGGGTATTTTTAATTGATAGAATTAAATATTAGGATATAATTTAGTGACGGATACACATTTAAGTATTTTTCATAGCGAGAATATTAATAATTGATATAATTCAATATTAAGGTATAATTAAATGTTGGATAAAATTAAAATATTTTTAATAGTTGATCATTACACCATCCGTCCCTAAATATTAATCCCAAACTAAAATGATATGATAATTAATATTTGTGAGTGTAGTGAAATTAAAATTTTATTGATGAGTGTGACAAAGTTTATCATTTTAGGAAACGAGACTAATAAATGAGACAGATCGAAAAGGTATGTGAGACTAATAAATTGGGACGATGAGTAATTAATAGTTTTTTCTTTTTAATTTATCATTAATGTATTAATTGAATAAAAGAATGTATTTATTATATTTAACCTATATAGACAATAAACATTATACATGGCCATTTACTCATTTTTCCAGCTGTATAAACTCATTTATCGACTATTAAATGAATATATCACATTAAACAAAATATAAAAAAGTGATTTTAATTTCTATTTTATACTTTATGGAGATTTGTGCCGTTACGTGTATTTATTTAATTAATATTTTCATATCCATAAAAATGAAGTAATCCCACTTTGTAAACGTCGTATAAAGGAATTAATGCGGCACAGATGGGCCAGCACGGCCGCCTCCTTTTTTATTCATTCACGATTGGCGCAGTTACTAAACGGAATCTTCTTGCGTTCACACCTAGCTCCAGGATATTTTATGAGAATTACCTATATTGCCCCCAAGACGGGTCCATTATTTTCTAATTATTATCTTTCTAAATTTTATAAATATACTCCATCCGTCCCGTTAGAATTGTCGCATTTCTTTTCGGCACGGAAATTAAGAGTTGTGAATGTAGAATGAGTTAATGAGATTAATATTTTATTGTTGAGTGTGAAAAAGTTGCCATTTTCGGAAATGTGACAATTTGGTTAGGACGCCAAATTTAATAAGTGTGACAATTCAAGTGGGACGAGTATCATTTCTTATATTATTGGATTAATTCCAATCATGAGTATTGTTGGATTGCACCAACTTTTTTTATTTCACTTACAAAATAATCATTCTACTTAACAACTGCGAAGACCTATTTTATAAATATCAATCACCAAATGTTTTGTTGTTTAATTACAAAAATAGTTATAATTAAGAAATTAAATATGTCTAAATATTCTATATGAGATATCCATACTAAGTAAAATATTATATAGTATTGTGCTTATTTTTGTGGCTATTAAGTTTATATTGACTATTGGTTGAGTGGATTTTAAGAACTTAATAAAATAATTATAGAAAACAAAATTATTTAACTTGATTATATAACAAGTAAAATGATTAATTCGATTCAGATCCTAAAAGAAGAATTATTAATTTATGATTTCAAAAACCCCAAAAATCTCCAATTCAGGTTGTGAAAAGATCATAAAAATTTAGATCTTGAAACCCAATATCAAATCATGAATTTATAATTTTAGGATCTTTCAAGTGAATCATAAATAAACAATTTTTTTTTCAAATATCCATTGATATTACTCCAAAAATTGTTCACTTGTTTAATTTAAATGATTTTTTTGTACTGGCAGAACTAAAATTCCGTTGTACATGTTTTTTATCAAAAGGGTATTTGGGTCATTAAAGTGAGCGGTAATAAGACCAAAAATAGTCCGTCTTCATGCCTTCTCGCTTCCCACACTTAATGTCCAAAATTTCTCACCTAATTCTAAATCATCAACCCTCCATTTAGACCGATCGCAGCCGTCCATTCTCAAACACAACAACAGCCCCACGATCACCCCGATCCAACGGTCATACATCATTCTTCTGGAAACTTCGCTCCTCGCTCCCTCTATATCTTACATTTACTACCACTCTTTTTATGCCACAGCTTCATACTTGTGCTCTCCACGCTCTCTACCCATCGTCAGGGTTTATACATTTCTCTCTCTACATTTCGCTCCCATCTGTTCTTTCAGGTAACTGGATTTCCGATCGTGATCTTCAACTGTTATTTTTGCTCCGGTTTGTGTCGATTTTGTTTCATGCTCGCTTTACCGTTGACTTTTGGTCTTCGTATCAGTTTTAGATTTCTTCTGTTTTTTGGTCATTGAGAGTTTCGATTTCATTTGATTTTTTTCATTTCGTAGTGATTTCAATGTTTGCGTGCTTGATTTTATTCCATCTCTTAGGTCGTTTGATGTGAAATATTTCTGTTTTGCAGCAATCTGCGAGAATGGTGAAGAACTATCCAGTTGTGAGTGAGGATTACCTAAAGGCTGTTGAGAAATGCAAGCGAAAGATGAGAGGTCTCATCGCTGAGAAGAACTGCGCTCCTATCATGCTCCGGCTTGCGTATGTTTTACTAGCATTCACTTCGAAATTTTTACCATGATTTTTTTTTTCTGTATTTAGCTTTTAGTAACGCTGCCATTTTATTTATGTTTTTTGGTAAATAATACGGGTTACGGTTAAAATTGATTTTTATAGGTCTACAGTAGGGAAGTAAATACCCGATTTGTATTGGTCAGTGAGTGCTCAAGCGCACGCTCTCGTAAATCGATATGTAGACTGTGCAGAATCGTAGTTTAGGAATAATTGTTCTAATCCTGGATGTTTAATGTCTTACATCCTTTTAAAAATAACTCGAATCACGACTGGATAGCTCTGAACCTTGTTAAGGATTGCCAGTTTTATATTGTACACTTCAGGAAGGAACTAATCGATCAGCCATAATTTGTTTTTAAACGAGAAAGTTTCAATTAAACCAAATTTTGACTGCTTTACATTTGGTCGGGCATGTTGCTCTTGCTCTTTAAGGAGTTTGTGTTCTGTGATTTATCAATATACGATATTTGTAAGCATGTTCTACGTGGTGATTAGTTCAGTAGCTTAACTTATTTGTTTCATAGGTTAGCGATCAATTGGGTTTTGTATTATACTTGATTGTAATTTAGGTTTAATTACTTCACCGATTTTGTTTAGTATCTTATTCTGCATTACATGCTCTTTTTTATTTCTTCGTCATACATTAAAGTCCAAATTACAAATGGTGGTTTAGTAGTTATCTTTTTAATTCCACTTTCCTCTTTTTTAGCCTTCAGTGAGATAAACTTATTGCTGTATGTTGTAGGTGGCACTCTGCTGGTACATATGATCAGTGCTCAAAAACTGGAGGTCCTTTCGGAACCATGAGATTCAAGGAAGAACTAGCACATGGTGCTAACAGTGGTCTAGATATTGCTTTAAGGCTCCTGGAGCCCATCAGGGAACAGTTCCCCACCATTTCTTTTGCCGACTTCTATCAGGTAGCTTATCTTAAGTATTTACGCACATGGCGTAATCCTTTTAAGAGAATTGCACTAATGTTTTATTATCTTACCCAGTTGGCTGGAGTTGTGGCTGTTGAAGTAACTGGAGGACCTGAAGTTCCATTCCACCCAGGAAGGCCGGTTAGTGAAACCCCTCACCACTAAAACTATTTTGGCATTTTTTTGGTGTTTTGCAGTTATTTACCCTAGCATTATTGTTGCTGTCTTTTCATGAATCATCGTTATGGACATGTTTCCTTTTTATTCAAAAACCATCTATTTAGGCAGACATTTTTTTTATTTGCTTTAGGTTTATTATTCAAATCGGTAATGTAATTAACGAAATATCGGTGATGTTTAAAATCCTAGGACAAGTTAGAACCACCTGTTGAAGGCCGCCTGCCTGATGCTACCCAGGGTAAGCTGACCAAATTCTCCACTGACATTTCCTTTTGCTATATATAGTCTGAAAACCATTTGCTGCTTTATAATATGTTCTTGTTGAAGTTGGCCTACATTATATCTTATGGAACTAATTGCCTCATTTGCCTCAGGATCTGACCACCTTAGGCAGGTCTTCACCAAACAAATGGGTTTAACTGATCAGGATATTGTTGCTCTTTCTGGTGGCCACACCCTGGTTCGTATTGGCTACTTTGTGTTTTTCCTTCCCCGTATATGTCGATGGAGAATGATTCTTACATGATTGTTATCTCTTCCATGCAGGGAAGATGCCACAAGGAGCGATCTGGATTTGAAGGTCCATGGACAGAAAACCCTCTTATCTTTGACAACTCTTACTTCAAGTATGGCTGGATCCACCACCACCTCCTACATTCCTATGCATAAAGAGCTCGACATAAAATGCATTAGGTTATGATTCCCAAATATATTGTTGCTATCTTGTAATGTGGAATTTTGTTTGTGATCAGGGAGCTTCTGAGTGGAGAGAAAGAGGGGCTTTTGCAATTGCCAACAGACAAAACTCTGCTTACCGATCCTTGCTTCCGCCCTTTGGTTGAGAAATATGCTGCGGTTTGTAGATTCTACTTGCTCTCGGGCCCCACCTTCATATACTATACTATACTATATTCCCTTCTCTAATCCGTTTTGTTTTTGTATTTAGGATGAGGATGCCTTCTTTGCAGATTATGCCGAGGCTCACTTGAAGCTCTCTGAGCTTGGGTAAGACAAGACCCCTTTTGTTTTTGTTTTTTTGTTTTTAATCTTTTTTTTCCATCCGGATTTGGTTATGAACACCAGAGTTTTTACTTATATTGCCGTTGATGGGTGCAGATTCGCTGAAGCCTAAAGCATAAGATCGGATTTACTCTTCAGAAGAGTGATGGCCTATATTCTCTGATCTTTTTTAATAACTTGCTGGATCCGTCATCACTTTTGTGCTTTGTTTTGGTGGGAACTATTGTATTGGATTTTGTTTTTATTAGTAATTGAGATATATGGCCATCCACCTCTATCTAGAATAATATTTATGGCGTCAGTCCTCTTTTCTTATTTTGATTTATTTTTACTGCAATTTATTTTTGGAGTGGAGTAAAACATTACGCATAAATTTCTACATTACGTGTGCGCGAGATTTTATTTTCAAATGATTCGTTGAAGCTAAATTTATTTAGTGAAATGCGCGTGGCTTTGCCCAAATTTCTTACAGAATAGGTCGACGCACGACAATGTATATGAGATGCTTGCATTGTTTTCCCAACCATTTTGGGAAAAAGGTCAACACACGACATAGAATTTAAGAAAAAAATGAGTAATGATGACGAGTGTGGCTGTTGAGATTTATGAGAAACACATGAAGATTCGGGAGTAGGAGTATATTTACGAAGATGTGAAGATTTGTATATATTTTAGTTGCTTTTTATTAGGCTTGATATATTAGAGTCTGTTATTTTCTTAATTCTTTTCTTCCATACAACAACCTATTTAAGCTGTGATGATCTTCTGTAAACATTCGAACTTGATGAATATAATACAATTCATATATTTCTTCATGGTACCAGAGCGGGACTTGATTCCTTGACCAATATCTTTCGCATACGCAACTCAACCTTCTTTTGCTGATCATGTCGACGAAGGATGACAATATTGACACCAGCAATGACGTTATGTCACCATACTACATTGGACCGTCGGACAACCTGAGTCACGTTTATGTTACGGACCTTCATAACGATGGCAATTATGGGGATTGGCAGGAAGAGATGAGCAACTGTCTATTAGCGAAGAGCAAGTTTGGTTTCGTCGATGGCTTGTTGCTCATGCCAGATGAAAAATCACTAGATCTCCTCCTTTGGAAGAGATGTAATGCCATGGTGAAGGGCTGGCTGATTGTGGCAATGGAAAAGGAGATCAGAAATAGTGTTAAACACACGAAGACTGCCCGGGAAATTTGGAAGGATCTCGTAGAGAGATTCGGGAAGGAAAGTGCTCCGAAAGCATACGAGTTAAAGAGGATCCTGACCCTGACACGACAAGAACGGATGTCCGTCTCGGCCTACTACACAAAACTAAAAGGAATATGGGACAAAATAGATGCAGTCTCAGCCCAACCAAACTGCACCTGTGGTGCCTGCACTTGCAATATCTCAAAGTCGCTCACAGAGAAGATTGAAAGAGAGCGGACCCACGAGTTCTTGATGGGACTCGACGACACCTTCAATACCATAAGAAGTCAGGTTTTGAGCATCACTCCGCTACCTAGTCTTGGAGTGGCGTATCATTTAGTTGCTGAGGATGAGAGGCAACGACTTATATCAGGCTCAAGGAATGCAGTGGTCGATGGAGCAACCTTCCAAGTTCAGAGACAGGGAACGAGCATGGAGAGGCGTGAAACCAGCAAGGATAAACCCCCACCGCTGCAATGTGGGAATTATGGAAAGTTCTGGCATACAATCGAGAACTGCTACGAGATTGTGGGATATCCAGAAAATAAAAGGGGAAACAAGTCTTGGAAAAAGGAGACCGGCAAGTTCGCGAAGAAGCCACAACAAGTGCATCGTACCGCGCACGTCGATGTGGCATCTACCGGTGAGAACGGTGTTGCACGAGGCTTCACCATGGAGCAGCTGTCTCAAATAAAGGAGTTCTTGAATCAGGAAAGCAGCAGTGGAGCAGTCAGCCCCTCCGTGAACACGACAGGTAAGCTCGCTCTTCATGCACCTTGGATTATCGATACCGGAGCGACTGAACATATCTGTTGTGAGGTGGATTCGTTTGAATGCATTAATGTGAACGGTCAGAACTTGCCAGTTAAGATCTCGAATGGAGAAAAAATACAGGTTGCTGAGGTTGGTAATGTCAGCCTCACAGGTGGTCTGATTATGAAAAGGGTCTTATACGTTCCTGCCTTCCAGTGCAATCTGATATTGGCCAGCAGATTGACTAAAGAACTCAATTATGGTTTATTTTTCTTTGCTGATTATTGCCTTATACTGAACTTAGCTACGAAGAACCTGATTGGAGTGGGTAGGCAGCAAAATGGTTTGTATTACTTGGAGCAGGCCGACAATACTCGGTGCGCTTTTTCCACTGTCGTAGATGGAGAAACCTGGCACAGGAGATTGGGGCATGCCTCAAGAGTGAAGCTGCGAGGCATATGCAAGGCAGAATCTAGTGAAGCTTGTGAGCCGTGCATAAGAGCCAAACAAACTAGGTTACCTTTTCATTCTAGCGTTATTCGAACAAAAGGATGTTTTGAACTTGTTCATTGTGACATTTGGGGGAACTATAAAACTCCCTCTTTTACTGGTGCCCATAACTTTCTTACGATTGTTGATGATTTTAGCCGAAGTGTGTGGATTTATTTGATGAAATTTAAATCCGAGGCGAGTAAATACCTAAAATATTCTGTAGCATGGTTAAAACTCAGTTTGAGAAGGTTGTAAAACGTATTCGAACAGATAACGGAGGTGAATTTCAGTCACATGAGATGATGAGTTATTATGCAGAAAATGGGATTCTGCTGGAGACATCCTGTGTACACACACCCCAGCGGAATGGAGTAGTGGAGCGAAGGCACACATATATACTCGAAATTGCGAGAGCATTGAGGTTCCAAGCCAAACTACCCGTTAGCTTCTGGGGAGAATGCGTTCTAACGGCATCATACATCATTAATAGGTTACCCTCCAAGGTCTTGCAAAATCGGACACCTTATGAGATCTTGTTCGGAAGAAGACCTGATTATAACCACCTTCGAGTGTTTGGGTGTTCGATCTATGCCAAAGTAGCTGGTCATGGGCATGATAAATTTTGGGAAAGAGGGAGGCCATGTGTCTTCGTCGGGTATCCTTTTGGCCAAAAAGGATACAAGGTTTACGATCTAGAGAACAAGAAGATCTACACTTCACGTGATGTAGTGTTTTTTGAAAACAATTTTCCTTTTGTTGAACAGGTTAAGCATGAGATCAATAAAATTGAGGAACCGATTCTTGAGTATGACAGCCCCGAAGTTTCCTACAAGGCGCATGCAAATGACGAAAGCGAAGACATCAATGCTGCGCGCACACCAAAAATTCCAGCGCCAGCAGATGACAATATGAGTAGAAATATGCATCGGGTAAGCGAAAGAATCAGGAGGCAGCCCTTACACTTGAAGGACTATGAAGTTGATCTCCCTAGCTCACTTGAGCATGATGGCCGAACTAACAACGATGAGGGCTCTTCAACGGCACACCCCATAAGCAATTATGTGTCGTACGACAAATTCTCTCAATCATATCGGTGTTTTCTAGCAGCCATTGATACACAAGAAGAGCCACGGACATTCGCTTAAGCGGCAAATGACCCTGCATGGAGAGAAGCTATGCAGAAGGAAGTAGAGGCTCTCGAATCCAATGGTACATGGGAGCTAGTTGAACTTCCTGAGGGAAAGAAAGCTGTGGACTCTAAGTGGGTGTACAAAATAAAATACAAGCCGACGGGCGAAGTTGAAAGATACAAGGCACGATTAGTGGCAAAGGGGTTCACTCAAGTACCGGGGTAGACTTCAACGAAACTTTCGCGCCCGTTGCCAAACTAGTGACAATGAGATGCCTGCTTGCTGTTGTCGTTAAGAGAAACTGGATCGTACACCAGTTGGACGTGAACAACGCCTTTTTCCATGGGGATCTAAGCGAATAAGTTTATATGAAGATACCACAGGGCTACAACAAGGAAGGAGACACCCGGGTTTGTAAACTACGGAAGTCATTATATGGTCTACGACAGGTGTCCAGAAATTGGTACCAAAAATTCACGGGCACCTTGCTTGAAATAGGGTTTAGGCAATCTCATGCCGACCACTCACTCTTCATCTTCAAGGGTGAGAACATTTTTGTCACAACACTAATTTATGTGGATGACGTGATAGTTGCAGGGAACAATGCAGACAAGATACAGGAAGTGAAAGACATCCTCCACAACAGGTTCAACATTAAGGACCTCAGACTGCTGCGATACTTTCTTGGGATCGAAGTGGCTAGACGAGTACTGGCATGGTCCTAACACAAAAGAATATTCACTCAACATACTGAGGGACATGGGGATGGAAGGATGAAGACCTAGCGCCATTCCGATGGAGCAGAATGCGAAGCTTGATGACAGTGATGATAGTGTGGTTGTTGATGTACATCAGTATAGACGGATAATTGGAAGATTATTGTACCTCACCGTTACAAGGCCAAACATTCAGTACCCTGTGAACGTGCCTAGCCAGTTCTTGTCAAAGCCAAAATAAGTGCACCTTGACGCCGCGTTGCAAATAGTCCGGTATATTAAAGGAACAACTGGGCAGGGGTTGTTTTTTCCAACCAGTGGCGAGTTGGAACTCGTTGGCTACTGCGATTCGGATTGGGCAGGTTGCACAATGACCCGTCGATCATGCACAGGATATATTGTGACAATCGGAGGAGCTCCATTGTCTTGGAAAATGAAGAAGCAAAGTGTCGTTTCCCGGTCTTCAGTTGAGGCGGAATATCGCGCTATGGCGAACACTGTGAGCGAGGTCATATGGCTTCGTTGGCTGATGAGTGAGCTAGGCAATCCGCAAATTAAGCCCACGCGAGTTTTCTGTGACAATCAAGCCGCACGGCATATTGCGCGAAACCCTGTGTTCCATGAGCGAACAAAACATGTGGAGATGAACTGTTACTTTGTTTGCGAACGTGTGGAATCAAACGAGATAGAGCCGTGTGAAATAATGACATCTGAACAATTTGCTGATATATTCACCAAGGCCCTTGGTTCGGACCACTTGCGATATTTGTGTACCAAGTTGGGGGTTCGTGACCTTGACCTGCCAACTTGAGCGGGGTGTTGAGATTTACGAGATACACATGAAGATTCAGGAGTATATTTACGAAGATGTGAAGATTTGTATATATTTTAGTTGCCTTTTATTAGGCTTGATATATTAGGGTCTGTTTTTTTCTTGATTTTTTCCTTCCATACAGCAGCCTATTTAAGCTGTGATGATTTTCTGTAAACATTCGAACTTGATGAATATAATACAATTCATATATTTCTTCAGTGGCGCCAATTTTTTGGACCAAAAAACGTTACAAATCATACCCTCAACAAGTTCTCTTTATAATTGGTTCTGGTAGGGGTGACAATTTTTGATTCGATTTGATAATTTGATACGAATTTGTACGATAATAATAGATTTGAATTAAGGCTTATCGGATACGAATTTTTATTGGATCGATACGATAAGAACACGAAAATTTCGGATTGGATTGACTAATTCATTAAACGGATCGGATTCGGATTGAATATTGATATCCGTTAATAAATTAATAAAAATTATTTATTTATTTAAATATAATAATTAATTAATTGATTTTGATATATTAATTTAGATTTAGAGTTCTTTCAAAAATTCAAATATCTTGGTTCCAAGTACCATTTTATTAATTCACCATAAAAAATATATTTATTTATCCTTTCATTATATTTTTAAATTATTTATTTTCTTCTACTATCAAAATTTTATAATTTTTTTTTCTCAACTTCAAATTTTTAATTAAGTTGTATCAATCGATTAACTAATTGGTGAGATCTTAAATTTTAATGTTGATGAAAGTATTGTAGATTCTCATTAATTGTCTCAACTCTTGTAATTGATGGGTTTTGTATACTGAAAGCATTTATTACAATGAGTATACAACGATTTATTTCTCTTATCTGTTAACAATCTTACATGTATGAACAATAGTATCCTCTTCTCTCACCGATAGGGACGATCATACGGCGTGTTGTAGATCGCAGAAGACAGTATGATCACTTGACCTAGTGAGACATAAACCTGATCACAAACGAGATAGCGTATGAGGATACGTCTGTCCGGATGGCTGCAACATTATCGGAATAAGTAGTTTGTCTTGGTTACTTGACATGCTGGTACGCAGAGGTGGCGTATTGATGGACCGCAGTGAGATGTATTCGTCTGTCTGACATCAGCGAATACAAGATCTCGTTATATTGATTGAGTCCAAACCCTAACGAAGGTTCAGGGGTTTGCACGGGTTGACTGTTGCTTTGACTTGCCATGGTGGAGAGCCTAAGTAACGTGCTCGTATATCCGCATCTTGGGTAACAGCAGTTCGTGTAGTACTGTCTGAGACTGGATAGGTAACCATATCCGAGTAATAGGATGGGGACATTCCTTGAGGAGCTCAATAACATTCATCGTGCCAAAGTCCTGCAGGCTGATTAAGTTCAGGCACGAGTGATAAGGTTTGAGTGGACTACTCAGGAATTATAAGATATCAATTAATGCAGCCCGTTCTCATAACGTGGTAGTAAAGGGGTAGGTCAGTATTAATTCTGTGGTGAAAAAGAATTAATATTAATTAATTAATTGTGTCTTGGGTTGTGGACATGGAAATTAATTAATTATAGGTCCACTTTATTATTTGCATTAGGTCCTAGTACTGGCCCAATTAAATATGCTGAATTGAGCCCAAAATGGCCTATTAGGGTTTCCAACCCTAGGTCTATAAATAGACAGCTCTCTCTCACAAGTCATAACACAGTTGAAACACACTAAACCCTAGAGAGAGAAGAGGCGCCATTTTTGGTAGAGAGGGAGGAGAATTCCGATTCTGGTCCTGCTCAGAATACAGATCTACGGAGTCCTCACCAATAGTAGATCTGAACAGCATTGGGACACAACCCTGAAGATCTGATCTGGAGAACAGATTTCTTTCTTTCTTCCCTCTTTATTTTCGATTTTAATCTAAAAATTAGATCTCTAATTTCTATTTCAGCAGATTAAATCGGATCGCGTGGTTGAATTGAGATTTGGAATTCAAACCCGAAAGATCGTTTCAGACTCAACGGAGTTACGGTAAACCCTAAATCCACAATTCTTTGTATTAAATTCATAGGAGCATGCTAGGGTTTTGAGAATTTTAATTATGTGCAATAACCATAAATCGATCCGGTTCAGTTTGATTTTGGTGATTCGGTTCACGAAAAACCCTACAGTAATTTCACCATGATAGATGAAATGTATTTATTATAATTTATTTTATTTGTTATAAATCTTAAAGTTTTAATTAATATTTCTCCCCCTCAAAATTGTAAATGGAGTACTGACGACTAGGGTGAAAGATTGATCAGTATTTAGAAATTAACAAGTTTAACCACTAATGTTTGAATTTAAGATTTATTGATGTATCTTGAGATATTTGATTGAGGATTTTGGTTTCAAATGAAGTTGCATTTTTATTTATTTATCCAACACATGATTCGAATAATTAAATATGAATATTTTGTATTATCTTATCAAATTGTTATTGGATTATAATTGTGTTTGAAACAGATTCTTATTGAGTTAATCCGATTTGGATTCTTATTGGATCTTTATCGGATCGAATCCATAACGGATCATTTGGATTGGATACTTAATGGATACAGTTCGAATTCGTGCGGGTACAAATTTGAGCTAAACGGATCGAATACAGATACATATTTTGATTTTTCTTAACGGATCGGATACTAATTTGACCTTAACGGATCGGACCGATAACGAATTGATACGATAAGGATCTGATCCGCACGAATTGCCACCCCTAGTTCAATGGCAGTAAACATTGCCTTTTTGTGTGTGTATATATATAAAAGAATATTTTTAGTAAAAATTTACCACAACCCAACCTTCAATAAAATTTTAGTTTTTCTCATTTACTTATTATACATATGAATGGGGAAAAATATTAAAATATCAGAAATATCGAATCGAAAAAATATCAAATTTTTGGTAAGGTATCATACTGTACCGAGAATTTTCGGTACAGTAATGATATGACTATCCTAATATCATTCAACAACAACATACCCGTACTGAAAATATAATAATATTTTTTGCTTTTTTTTTAAAACAATAAATTATAAATAAAATCATATCTTCTCTCTTCACCTAACAATAGTATTTGTAACACCCCGTATTTTTCCGACCTTTCGATTAAATAAAATTCGAAGCAACTGTCACTACAACTATTATTATTATTAATAATATTATTAAGCGACTTCTCTACGATATTCGATTTCAGCCGCCGAACGAATAAAAAAATTCCATATAATTAAATCACGTATGAAGATCGGAATAATTTATTCGACTCGATAATAATTATTCTCGCCGCAGCGACGCAATTAGGCCGAATTAATTAATTAAGCCCAACCTTTATTTAATTAGAGAATTAGGCTAAGATGGTATTATTTAATTAAAATCTGTTGGGCCAAATAAATAAAAGCCCACATGAGAATAAATAATAAAGCCCAACAAATTAATTAATCAAGCCCACACCTATTTTCAGATTTAATTCATAATTATCAAAACGAGAAATATAGTTCAAAAAATATTTATATTATTATCGGCGAATTATATTATATTGATACTACTTCCAAGGCAAATTTTGGAATTTATTTCATTAAATTGGATACCCAAGATTTTCGACATACATGGATACACACGATATAATGATCGATTTTAATTGCAAGCCAACGACGCGAAGCACCCGATGAACATTATGATCGAGTAGTTGGAATAATTAATTTCTAACTTTTTAATTTTATTAGTTATATTATTTCTAATTTTAAGGTGAGGGATTTAATTAAATATGGGAGGACCCATATTATTATTTTATGCTCAAATATTCATACGACATTCGAGTGAGCCGATTCAAAATTCCAAAGCAAGAGTTTGAAGAATGATAAATCGTCGTAGTATTTATTTAATTATCGGATGCAAAACCATAGTGAAATAAATTAATTAGAGATCATGATTTAGATTTAACTCAAATAAACCTATAGTGGTATGATTACTCTAGCACCTATATTGCCACTTTACCTACAAGGGCTTTCTAGAAGCAATTGTTGCAAAGAAATTTGAACCACTTAAGGGCAAAGGTGAAAAACAAAATTGTGATCATTGCAAAATATCAATCAAGTCATGCAAAGCTAGAATCACACTCCTCCCCCCTTATTTCTCCCCACCAAGTCGATACCCCCTCTCCATTTCATACAAAATTCCCTATTATTTTATCTCTCAAAAATCATTTCAGCCTCTTAACTCATCTTCTCCAACAAAACCCTCAATTATCTCTATCTCTACTTAATTAAAACAACTTTCTAAGACAACCTTCAAAGAAACCACCTTTCTCCTACTCAAAGAGCCACCATTTTTGTAGAAAGCTTACCCTCTCGGTTTCCTCTACGCAATGTCGTGAAAAGTCCTATGACCGGAGTACATTGGTCTCAAGCACTAAGTGGAATCAAGCTTCAAGTTAGAGAATCGTGATCGTCACGAAGAGAGGAGTACGAATACGTGAAGATTGAAGCTTGACAACGTTGGAAGCAACTCGAAAATTTGGAGCACCAATTTCTGGAAATTTCTCCATCCAAGTAGATGATTTCTACATCTCCCTATGACTTCCTTGTTATGAATATATGATTGCATGTAGGATCAAAAAGTCACAAATAAATTTCAAGGTAGATGGTTGAGATTTGCATAACTTGGGCTAGGCTTAATATATGTTGATTATTGTTGAGTATAGAACCTATGTGATGGATTGCATGTTTAATCTAGCCTAGATATGATGTTCTTACACGCCTAGAGATGATTTGTAAGCATGGGTGAAGTTGAAATTGAGATATGTGATGCTGGGGAATAAATTAATAACATGTATGTTGAAAGAATTAAGTGTTGGTGAATTTTGGAAAGTGTCCTATTTTAAACAGAGACTTGAATCAAACTCGGTTGTATCTCTGATGATTGGATTGGATTGATTATATTACTGTATAAACTAGACCGAGTTAGAAATCCGTGGGTTTTTGGAATAGCATGAATCGGAGTTGTGAAACTCGAGTTTGAAGCTTTTGAATAATGTGTCACAGTTTCTGGTAGTTCAAAGTGCACGATTTTAAAAACATGTTTCTGGACTTTGGAAAAATCTAATTTTCCTAATATGCATTCTAGACACATCAATTAGTAATATTTATAAAAATCACGCCATTTCTCCTAGTATATTAATTATTAAAAATTCGTGAAGTTGGTTAACAAAATCTGTAAATGCTGAAAGTTATTAAGAAATGCATAATGTTGGACCTCACTATTTTCAAATTCAAAATTCGTTTTAACGAACTGCCACTTTGAGCACGTGCATGTTAAAATTTAGTTTTTATAAAATTAAAATCAACCTCATTAGATGTGTAGATTATTTTTGTTGTTACTTTGAAAATTGAATAATTAACAAGGCAAAATTCATATTTTTGGATCGACTTAGTATAATTTGGAAAATTTTTAGATTTCACTAAAATATTCTAAGGCCTAAATGCATAATTGATTCACATAGTTAGTAAAAAAAATTGTTTTAGACTAATAATGAGTAGTTAAATAGATCACTAATTTCATTTTCATTAATTAATAAATGATATAGCAATTTGGATTGAACTTGCTCACTAGTCTAATAATTTTAACTAAATTATTAATTCTTGTTTAATAAAATAGAACTTAGAATTTCATAATCTTGCTTATTAATAATTTTGAATTGCATAATTTGTAATTGAGTAATTATTTGAATTAATTTGGATAAAGAACTTAGATAATTATTATAGTTGAAAGCATTTTAGTAATTTATTTCAAACTTTAATTAAGTGTTTTAATTGCCGAGAAGGGAGCATCATCTAGCGGGACTAAATAATTGAATTCATCAAACTATTGATGTGAGCACTACTTTATCCTATCAAAATGGTTTTGCCAAATGTTTTCCAAAAATGATTATTTTGTTTTAAAGCATGTTACACCGCAAAAATGTTTTGGTATCGTATGATTGTTGTGTGGAATGAATTGGTGGTTGATGAATGATGGATTATCTTGGAGATGTGTTGGATCGGGGGAGAGGCTAACCCCGTGGTATTGTAAGCCTAATGCATAAGCCCAGATAGTAATAAGATTCCCGGTTAGCTAAGGGTGATAAAACCTTACCGGGTAGATAGCAAGTGACCACTCCTATCTTAACTTATTTGATTATGTAAATCTTGATGATTATGAGATGTTGGTGATGTGGGGAAAATGATTATGTGGAACCTAAATTGAGTGGAAGCTTCCAAGTGAGATAAAATATTTTGTGCATATACGTGATGATTTCAATACAATCTTTTATTATTCATGAGTGTGTGGTGATTTCATGATATATGTACATTGTTTTGGGACACCGTAACTAGGGCTGTAAATGAGTCAAACTGTTCGTGAGCTACTCGGATCTCGACTCGATAAAAGTTTGTTCGAATTTATTTTAAGAAGCTTGTTTATTAAACGAACCAAACTTGAGCATCATAGTATTCGACTCGTGAGCTCGTGAGCAAGCTCATTAGCTAAAATTAGTAAGAAATATAAAATAAATAATTTTATAAAAGTAATATCTTTCATAATTTAAGGGTAACAATAACGATAAATCTTTCTAATAATGATAAGATTTAGAATTTGAGCATGAATATGATATTAATTTACAGATATATAACTTTTTCTTTCAAAATAATAATGGATATTTTAAATATATTCCATATTTAGAAAGTTCGTTTAGGCTCGATTAAAGCTCGATAAAGTTCGTGAACTTCAAAATGTTCGACAAAAAAGCTCGAATCTCGACTCGATACTAAACGACTCAAACTTGAGCACGACACTACTCGGCTCGACTCGGTTCGATTACACCCCTAACCATGACCACTGGGTAGATTCGTGTACTTAGCCCCTATGCGTGTTTTCCCTACATGTAGGTAAAGGTTGATGAAGGTGGAGATGGTGTTATGAGGAGGGGATCGAAGATGGATTCGAGACGAATCTTTGTTTTGTATAAATTGTTTGGTTTGTACCACAATCGAATCCATGTTGCTTTTGATTATATCTTTTGATTGACAATTATGACATTACTATGTTACTTGGATATTTGATCTAGACTTCTTCAAAATCTCATTATGTATTTAACTTTTGAATGCTTGGTTGATTCAATGCTAGATCATGTAACCTCTTGATTTCCTAATATTAATTCTTTCTTATGAATGCTAAGTTATTCTTGTTCTCCTAGCATGAGTTGGTTCATTTGGTTATGGCATCGAAGCGACGAGCTATGTCTTCATACATAGACTCAGTAATTCAACAATCCTAAATTTGAGTTGTGTTATTTGTGTTTTTCTTTCAAGCATGCGTTAATTTATTGTCCCATCATGCTTGTATTCTTTATTTGATTATATTCTCCGCTGCGAAATATTTATTCGAACCTCATGACCTTGTTTTGTTTTTTATTAATTCTTTAATTGCTTCGCTTGGATATTTATTTCATCTTAGACTACAACTTCCCTTAGCGTGCATCGTGTCGCACGTAGGACAGTCGCATAGGCCTGGTTTGGGGGAGCAACCGTATTGATATAAACATATTTCTTGAATAAATATCAACACAAAATATTATAAATATTAAAGTAGATATTTTAACGATACACTAAATGAATGATAAGATAAATAGTATATAAATTATGTCATACCAAAATTATTACAAAAATTCAATATACCAAAGTAATGGTATATAAATTATTTCATATCGTCCGAGACCATATTGACTCATACTGAAAATCCGGTATGCCAAATTAAGGTATACCGAAAACTTCGGTAAGATAACATAATTAATTTTTCTCATACTGTAAATTTTGGTAAAGTTAAGATATGAAAGAAAGGGTCCGATATAACGTATCAAACCATCATTACCCATACAATCCACAACCTAACTTAATTTCTACTTACACCAATGACATTGATCCAACATAAATTATATTTCATTTTTTTATTAATATTTCAATATATATTATAATGATTTATGTTTTATATATATAACTATAATAAAAAATTATGCACTTAAAAAAATTTGATATTTGACTCGATAATAAAATAAAATTACAATAATTAGAATATAAATAAAGTTGATTATAAATAGAAGCACATAATACACAAGTACTATTACAAAATAAATACAAATTATATATTTAATCATAAGTCTTTGAGACCCGTATATTTCAATAACAGAATATTCCTAGAAAATATGTAATTAAATATGTGAAAAAGTGAGTTTTAATTTTGTTGTAAAAATATATTAACATTATACTTATTTTTTGTAGAGAAAAAAGTGTATGAATTTTGATAAAAATTTTTATTTTGTATAATTATGAATTATTTCTAATATTATACAATTAAAGTTAAAGCATGTAGATATAAGCATTGAATTAAAAACTGTTAGTTAGATTAGATAGCCTAATGAATAGCAGGGGTGGATGCATGTATAGGAATGTGGGTACAACCCAATTTTTTTTTTTTTTACTATATACATATATATAGATGTATTCACATTTTTTTTATTATTCTATAGTTTTTTTTTCATTTTATATGTTTAATAATTTTGTTGATTTGTAGTAATAATTTATAGTTTTAGTTTTGTTTTTGTAGTAATGATTTGTACTTAATTGAGTAGAAGTTAGAATATCATTCGTGATCTGATGTTGAAATTTTGTTGTGCATTTATTAACTTATTCGATTTTCAAGATTCAACTGCTAAAAAATTAAAATATTTATATATAAAAGAGAAAATAGAAATAACCCTAAGTCATCATTTCAATATATAAGTTTGAAAATCAAGTCAATAGCAAAACAGCCTGATCTTTGAGCCTTCTTTCATAAGAAAGCAAATGTAGACTAAACATCTTCATCAATTTCAAAAGATACTGAATAAACTTCATTAAATAATAAAAATTTATTTTGTACCCCCAATCTTAAACTTCTGGATCCGCCCCTGATGAATAGTGTAGATTATGCTGCCAATCTGGATTATCAACCCGTGCCATTTGTTCCAATATATTATTATTATTATTATTATTATTATTATTATTATTATTATTATTATTCTTTTGTTTTTCTTTTATTTTATCTCATGACACTAGGCTAGAGTCACTGTAGTCTACTCCATTCATAATCTCAATCCAACTCAAATTTTGATCACATATACAATTCACAATCCCATTTAATTTCTAATCTCATCAATAACCCCAACTGTTGGTCCCTGATCAGGGTCGTGATAAATAGTCGAAAGCTACTTAGCAAATGCAGCAGAATATATAAGGTAACTTGCACTTAATCTCTTTTCCAAATACTTAGCTCGAGGTAGGTATTAAGATTGTTTCAGAGATATACTCTAGCAACTCGAGGTTGCTAGGTTTTAAATCAAACAGTAGAAACAATAAAACAGTAAGAACACACAAATTTATAGTGGTTCGATCCTTAAAAATCTACGTCCACTCCTCAGTCGAACATTGAGAATTCCACTAAAAAAATATGTTCAAGTACAAGGAATCACCTATCTCTTGTAGCAGGTGGTGAGCTTTCGAGCCGACCACTACAAGACTATCCTCCGTTACTTGGATCTTCTCGGTCAGCAGCAACGGCTAAGTCAAGGGCGCGCCTTCGTAAAACTTGCCTTTACTGCAATGGAAGCTTTATAGTTCCTTCCGAACTTTCCTGGTTTAAACTCTTTGGTTTTATTTTGAATCTATTTTCAATTGAAGGATCGAGCGATGAAAATTGGAATAGGTTTAGTTATTAATTGATGGACCTAGAGGTGAAAATTAAATAATAGGAAGTGAGAGTTTAATACATTTGATTTTCTGTCCAACAAAGAAGAATTCAATTGTAGGGTTAATATGATTTTTATTGAGATTGATTAAGTTGTTTTTTTGAGACCGAGAGGAGAAAATCACTAGTTAATAATCTAGGTTTTAATTGCCCGACCAAGGAATTAATTCCATTTTACCAGATTTTCCACCAAAAGTATTTTATGGGTTTGAATTATTTGTTTCTTGCATGTTGATTTGATTAGTAGATTTTCCTAGGATCTGTGCTTTATTTTATTTGAATATCTTAAAAAGTTATTTTCACTGAAAACCAAAACCACTCAAATTTGGATATTCCCAGACAAAAGATTGAAAAACTACACTCAGTACATGAATTGCTTTCGTTGCAATATCCATGTGGGTTCGACAACCTTCGGGTTATAATAAATTTATTTGCCCTTTGCTATAATTTGTGTGCAAATTTTGCAACGATCAACACGCACGATAAAAGCGAGCACGAACACACACAAACCTATTATACTCAAACATGAACAAGACACGAACCCGTTAAGCTCAAACACGATATAAAAACGACCCGACACGATAAAAATTAACCTTACTAAAATTGCCAGCTTTACACTTGGGACTAATTTTTTTAATACGACACGATAACACGACACGAACACGCACGATTATAATGAGCACGAATACAACACAAACCAGTAAAGCTCAAACACGAACACAACACGAACTCGTTAAGCTCAAACACGATAATGACACGACACGATAACGACCCAACACACAGGAATTGCCAGCCCTACTCGAGTGTCTCCTTCTCCACAGCCTAGCCATGACCACTCAATGGTCACACGTGCCAAAGCTGGGATATTTAAACCCCGACATATCACTGATTTTGCGAGAATAGATCTTCAAATTGCTCTTTTAGCTCATGTTGACCCTCGTGGGTACAAGTTGGTGGCTAGGCACGATCATTGAACAAAATCCTGTAGGGATTTCCAGTGAATCGAATCACAAAATCTAATTGAACCGGACCGATTTATGGATATTGCACACAGTTAAATTCACAATAAAACCTAGCATGCTCCTATGAATTTAATTCTTAGAATTGTGGATTAAGGAATTACCGTTATTCCGTAGAGTTTGATCCGATCTTTCGCGTTTGAATATCCAACTTTCAATTCAACCACACGATTCGATTTAATCTTTGAAAACAGAAATTAGAAATCTAATTTCTAAATTAAAACAAAAATAAGAAGAAGAAAGAAGAAATTTGTTCTCCAGATTAGATCTTCAGGGTTGTGTCCCAATGTTGTTCACATCTGCTACTGGTGAGGATTCCACAGATCTGTAGTTGTGCAAGGCCAGAATCGAAATTCTCCTCCCTCTGCACAAGTCGTCGCCCACTCTCTCTCTATCTGCATAGGGTTTCAACTGTTTTGAATGTTATGAAGGTGGCTAGGGTTTTGAGAGAGAATGTTGTCTATTTATAGACATAGGGTTTTATCCCTAATGGGCTATTGGGCTCAATTCAGCATATATAATTTGGGCCAGTCCTGGGACCTAATGCAAATAATAAAGTGGGCCTATAATTAATTGATTCCCATGTCCACAACCCAGGACACAATTAATTAATTAATATTAATTCTTTTTCACCACAGAATTAATATTGACCTACCCCTCTATTACCACGTTATGAGAACGGGCTGCATTAATTGAGAATCCCCATATTTAAGGTTACCGAACATCTATTAATTAATTGAAGCTTCTGACAAGCTCTAACTACAATTAATTAATATCTTATTATTCCTGAGTAGTACCACTCAATCCTTATCACTCGTGCCTGAACTTAATCAGCCTGCAGGACTTTGGCACGATGAATGTCACTGAGCTCCTCAGGGAATGTCCCCATCCTATTACTCGGATATGGTTACCTAAACCCAATCTCAGGCGGTACTACACGAACTGCTATTACCCAAGATGCGGATATACAAGCACATTACTTAGGCTCTCCACCATGGCAAGTCAAAGCAACAGTCAACCCGTGCAAACCCCTGAACCTTCGTTAGGGTTTGGACTCAGTCAATATCGAGATCTTGTATTCGCTGATGTCAGACAGTCGAATACATCTCACTGCGGTCCATCAATACGCCACCCCTGCGTACCAGCATGTCAAGTAACCAAGACAGACTACTTATTCCGACGATGCCGCAGCCATCCGGACATATGTATCCTCATACGCTGTCTCGGCTGTGATCATGTTTATATTTCACTAGGTCAAGTGATCATACTGTCTTCTGCGATCTACAACACGCCGTATGATCATCCCTATCGGTGAGACAAGAGGATACCATTGTTACATACATGTAAGATTGTTTGACAGATAGGAGAAATAAACCGTCGTATACTCATTATAATAAATGCTTTCAGTATACAAAACTCATCAATCCATGGACGAAAAAATGCATGCATTGCGCTCTAATGCAACCTAGACACTTGTTCCTCGACCTGCGGGTGTCAACGTTGTCGGCTCAAAATGGGTATATCGCACTAAGTTCTTGTCCGATGGAAACATTGATCGCCATAAAGCATGACTCGTGGCTCAGGGTTTTTTGCAAATTCCATGGTTTGATTTTCTCACACCTTAAGCCCCATTGTCAAAGCTACAACCGTTCGTATCATTCTTGCTCTTTCTGTTCATTGGAAATGGCCGCTACATCAATTGGACGTGAAAAATTCTTTTCTCAATGGCGTTCTCTTGAGTCCTGTTTACATGGAGCAGCCGGCTGGCTATGCCAATCCTCATTTTCCGAATCATGTCTACAGGCTTGACAAAGCACTTTATGGTCTTCGTCAAGCGCCTCGTGCATGGTTCCAGCGACTCAGCGACTTTTTTTCGAAAAAATGATTATTTTCCAGTCAATCCGACACTTCTCTCTTCATTTATCAAGCTCCTAACTCACACTTTATCACTTTGTTTATGTCGATGACATCATTTTAACTGGAAACAATACCACATTTATTTCACGATTTATTAGTCGGCTTCACTCAGAATTTGCAATCAAGGATCTTGGTCCGCTAAGCTACTTTCTAGGCCTGGAGGTTACATATACTCCAACCATCTTATTCTTATGTCAGTCGAAGTATGCTCAAGATATTCTCAATCATGTTGTACCTCATGATTGTAAACCGATGCCAATGCCACGTTTGGCTGGTACTTCATTTATGAAGGATGGCGAGTCATACTCAGATTTCACTCATTATCGTTCCTTAGCCGGAGCTTTGCAATATCTCTCTATTACCTGACCGGATCTTTCTTATGCCGTGAACACTGTAAGTCAGTTTCTCCAAAACCCAACTATTGATCATCTTTAGGCTGTGAAGCGAATCCTCTGCTATTTTAAGGGTACAACGCATTTTGATATTTCATTTTCTTGTGGCAATGCTATTGATCTTGTGGCTTATTCTGATGTTGATTGGGCACATTATCCGGACACTCGTCGCTCGACATATGGCTGTTCCATTTTTTTGGCCGGCAACCTTGTCTCTTGAAGCGCAAAGAAGCAATCGATTGTTGCTCGCTCGAGTTGTGATTCCGAGTACCGTGCGCTTGCTCACACGACTACTGAAATTGTATGATTATCTTCTCTACTAAATGAGCTTCGTGTGCGCCTTCCTACTCTTCCTCGCCTATTTTGTGACAACAACAACACAATTTTCTCTCAAAATCCTGTCTCTCAGAAACGCACGAAGAACATCAACATAGATTTCCATTTTGTTCGTGAACTTGTACTTGCGGGAAGTTGGTCACTCAACTTATTCCCTCTCATCTTCAAGTCGCGGACATGTTTACAAAAAACTTTGGCACGCCCGCTCTTCGAATTATTTCGATGCAAGCTTCGTGTTGGTTCTTCACCGACTCTTTCTTGAGGGGGTGTTAGAAGATTTACTCATATCTCGCATACATATCTTCAAATATATGCATGAATGTCGTCTCTTCTAGTCTATATCTTTTGTTTAACTTACTTGTTATTCTTTTCCTATTTTCTCTCTATTTATTTTCTATTTAATCCTATGTAATTCTCATTATTCAATAAGAGAAAAATTATTTCTCAAACTTTGTTATAAAGTGATGTGCTGCTGGCTGCCAAATAAAACTAATACAAGGCATGTGATCAATCTACTCAACTAGGGCCCAACATGATCACATTGGGAAGGCAATAACAAACAATAAAATAAGCGAAAGCAATCAACACCTTTTCGATTTGTAAATATTTTATAGGAGACACTAATTTATGTTGAGAATTCCCTTCGATGTGAAGAGACAAAAACAAAATTAATTCGATCTATCAAATTCACTGTCACAAAAAAAGTAGGAACTTTCAGGATTACACATCAATATGGAAGAGTGCTCATCAACATTTTATGTTTTATAATGGATCTTATTAATTCTTCTACCCTTTTTTTTTTTCCTAAACCAAATATTGGATATCATTCGTCACACTTAATCATCATCCCCTTCTCGACTTGTGCATTTTTGCACATTACCCAATAACGAAAATTCAACTTTAAAATAATAAAATACAAATGATCAGAAATCATAATTATGTGAGAGTTAATCATGCTGAGCAATCGTGAAAAATAATTTAAATTACTTCTTGGCGTGTTAAAACCCCACACAAATTATGTTCGGTTTTTTCTTTTCCTAACGATGATTAGTGAACATACAATATTTCTATATTTAAACATTCAAATTATGCATAAAAAAACTTTTTTTAGATTAAGTGTGCAACAAAGTTTAATCTACAAAAATATTAATAAATTGGGAAGGTGCTGCTGTTAGGGATGTATATTCCGATCTCAATTCGATAATAGTTCGTTTATTAAATATATAAAACTTAAGTTTTATAATATTCGATTCGTGAGCAAACTTGTTAGCTAAAATTAGTATGAAATATAAAATATTAACTTTATAAAATTAATATTTTCATAATTTAAGAGTAATAAATATGATAAATTTTATAGTAATAATAAGAAATTGAATTTTAGTATAATATAATATTAATTTTTCAATAAATTGTTTTTATCTTCCAAAAAAATAATTAATATTCCAAATATAATTAAATTTATAAAATTTGTTTAATTAATTTGAATAAAGTTCAATAAAATTTGTAAATCTCAAAATATTCAATAAAAAAATTTAAAATTCAATTATAAATGAATCAAATTTGAATAAAATATTACTCGACTTGACTTCACCATATAGTGAATCGACTATATACCTAGCGATCGCATATTGTAACATTATAATGAATGCGCTGTTACCACTACACGAAAGTGTATGGTATATATCATATTATATTTCATTTCATAATGACAGTGACTTGACATAATCGCTTAGATGATTTGAATCTCAAGTCGCCATAACGCACTCATCAAATGAAAATGTTGACTTTTTCGAGCACCAACTTTTGGAGTGGGGGCAATTGTTAGAAATTCTGAAGGAAAAATTGTCGTAGCAATGGCAGGTCTATTTCATCACCTCGATCGGCCTCGCAAGCTGAAATTCTTGTCGTTTTGTATGGAATTCTTTTATGTAAGGAACAAAGGATTCATCCATTCTCAATTTTCACTGATTCAATCATTGCTTCAAGAGTAATGGCAGGTTTGGATGAGGAGCTTGATATGATACCACGTGAGTTTCGAGATCTTGTTCAGAGCATTGAAAATAAATTTATTTTGGGAGTTTTTCATGCTTATAGGAGCGTCACTATGGCTGCTCATTTTAAACTCAGTTTATTACTCAAATATCTTCCCAAAAGATGTGGATTGATGATTTTCCTAAATGACTGATTGATGTGACTAGTTTCGATTATACTTAATATACTAGTTTTTTTTTCTTAAAAAAAACTGAAAAAACATATACATATAGACAAGAAAATATTTGCTTTTTTTTATTTATTTAAAAAATTATAATTACTAATACTAATTTACTTGACACCCCTTCATTAATCATTGAATAAGATCAGGGGCGGCGCCACCCCAGGGCTGAGGGGGGCAGCCGCCCCCACGGCAATAATTTTTTTCAAAGATTTGTTTGTCTACTTCAACAAAAAAATTATACAAAATGTCTCAACATGAGTTACTGACCCCACAAAAAAACATGGTGAGAAATATTGGATGGAAAATTTTATTAGGCTGGCCCAAATTTTACTACTAATAAGTAACTTAAACTAAAAAGTAAACATTAAAATATCTAAGTTTATATATTTTTTTTTTTTTTTTACATATCTTAATTTTTTAGCACGCTTGTTGTGAATTATAATGATTAATTATTAAGTATTGTTTTGTAAATTTGTTTTTATTGTAAATTGAATAGTAATTGTGATTATTAATTATCAATATCAATTATGGTTATAAAATTTGCTATCTCGATATATTTGATCATTATTTAGGAAAAAAGATACATTATAATTTTTTCCCTAAACTTAACAAGAATATCATTGATAATATAAAAAGAGTTCGGATAGATATTGAATGAAATGTTAGAGATAATTAAAGAAATTATATGTGGTCAAAGAAGATATTCTTTGTAATATTGGAGCTTTTACATAGAAATGGTTGAGGTGTAACAATTCTTTCAGTTGATGGACTTATTGTATTAGCATTGGTATTACAAGTTAGACAACTTCTGTTGAAGTTGAAGTTATTTTGCAATGATATCATAGCATGACATCACATAGATTTCAATTGCCTCATCTTTATAGTAACTAAGTAAATATCAAAACTTATTTATTGTACATTACAGTTAATATAAGTATATATTTATTTTAAAGTTTTATATTATTTATGCTTAATTATTTTAAGTATGTTTTTTTTTTATTATATCGGTACATTAAAGTTCAGCCCCACGAGTCTCAAATTCTGCATCCGCCACTGAATAAGATTGCCGCAACACTTAATATATTTTAAAAATAAAAGTTAGTCTTATTTAAATCTTCTAATTAGATAAGGATGACAAATACTCCCTCCGTCCCGGTCAAATTGTCCACATTTGACCGGACACGATAACCAATGCATGTGAGTGGTTGTGGGAGTTAGTGGGATGAATATTTTATTGATGAGTGTAGAGAATTTGCTATTTTATGAAAGTGGACTAATATTGTGGGACATACGAAAAAGGAAATGTGGATAATTTATTTGGGACGGAGGGAGTAGTAACTAACTATTAGTCAATTAGAGATAATTAGTGATGGCCATCTAGTCTAGAACGTAGTTCCACAATCGAATTTATACATTTTTTTATTGATTAATTCTTACTATATTTAAGTAAGAGTTAGTATGCGCAATTAGAATATATACTATTTGGCAAAAACTTATTGAGATATGTATATATGTTGAGGCAGTGAGGATTCCAATCGGAGTACGTTTTGTTGATAGTACATTTCGATCGAAATACATTATTTATTATACTGAAATATATTATTTATATATATCAAATAAATTATTTAGATGTTGTTTAGACTGCACATTTCGAATGAAATATGCACAATATAAAATGGATTCCGAACGAAATGGATTCAAATATCTCACAGAACACATGTCTTATATGAGACCCACTCTTATTATATATATACCACAAATTTGGGTATAATAAACCATACGAAATGATTATAATATGAGATTTAAGTTCAAAAAAGAAAAAAAAATTGGACAAAAGTTGATTAAAAAAAATATAGTGAAACACAATTATAACATAAAATACAAGAGGGATCCCAAACGCTTAAATTGTTACATGGATTTTGAAATGCTAGAATATTACATATATACAAACCACAACATGAAGTTCTTCTTTCCATCTCATGCATCATCGATCGATTTGAATATCCATCTTCACAACTTCAACATTTCTGTAGTTGTACAAGTTAGAAATAACCAGAAAATAGCCAAAATTGATGATTCCAATCACCACCATCACCCAATACACATTGTCAACCCTCCCTTTATCAATATTATCCGGCAACCAATCCGTAACCCTTCTGATCAAGTCCACCACCGCAGTGCCCAAGTAAAACGACACGCCAATAAGCATTGCCACCATCGCCGTCGCAAGGCTCTTCAGACACGCCGGAAACTCTTGATAATACAATCCCACCTGCCCCGGAAAATGGAACGCCTCCCCGATTCCTGCCACAGCCATCTGAGGGACCAGCCACATGACCGACATGAGATGGCTGGACGCGGCGGAGCTCCGCCTTCTCGACTCCACCACAGCGGAGACTGCCATGCTTGCGATGTTGAAGACGTGGCCGACGCCTATTTGTTGCAAGGGAGTGGGGTTCTTTCCTAGGGTTTTCTTCCATATCGGCCTAACGCAGTGGTCGATGAGGATGACGCCTATTGCTGTTGAGATGAATGAGAAAACTATGATGGAGCCTGCCGAGAACTGGAAGCTGCCGGTGAGGCGGCGGTTGGTGGCGAGTGCTTGAACCACCGTGAGGCTGGCCTGGACGCCGATGGGGGTGCCTAAGAAGATGCTGGACGTCCATAAAGAAAGGATTCTGATGAGGGATTTCAGGTCTTCCACTTGTTGGACAGTGCAGAGCTTCCACGGTCTGGCCACCGCGCCATCTACTAGGATGTCGCCTTCATTCTTGAGCGCCGCCCGATTTAGCGCCCTATGATGGGGTGATTAATAGAGGTAAGTTAAATTAATTTTATGAAATTAATATATTCTTTTATAATCGGTAGATATTGGTTCCAGTTTCTTTACCTGAACCAGTTTGATGGGGTATCTGCATCAGCATCAACACCATCATCTCCATAGTAATAGTCTGCAGCTCGGGAGGAGATGAAAGCCTTCCTCTTTCTAATACTAGCGACAACCACGCGCAGCAAGGCGGTAAAGGGGCTGGTGTGGGGGTTGTGGTGAATATAGTAAGGGCGTCCAATGAAGAAGAGGGCTGATCCCACCAAGTTGGCCGCCAACCCTATCCAAAACCCCCACCTCCACCCCAGATTGTCTTGCATATACACAATTGCAGTGCCCGACATGAAACAAGCTGCGTAAAAAGAGAAGAAATACCAATTAAAAAAACGAGCCTGCTCATTCATTTTGGCAAACTGGTTTGCACCCATCGTTGCTAAGGTGAATCTCGTGCCGCCGACTCCGATGGAGGCCAGACCCATAGCTGAACACACCACCGCATACTGAGCTTTCGACGGCGGCGCGCAGAGATTTGCGAGTGACGGTTGGCAGGCGGTGGGCTTCAAGCCGTCTACCGTGACGGTCAGTACCAGAAGGATCAGTCCCAAGAGAGAGATGAGAGAGGAAGCGAAGATGACGGAGAAGCAACCGAGGAGTGAATCAGCAACGACGGCTCCGATGAGAGGGAAGAAGTTGATGCAGCCACTGACAATGTTGCCGATTTGGGCGGCGTCGATGCGTTTGATGTTGTATTCATTGATTAAGAATACTATTAGGTTGGCCGACCAGCCGCCGCTTGCCAGTGTCAGTCCGAAATTGGCCGCTGTAAATGATCGATCCGCACACATGCTAGAATTAGATATATATTTAGATTAGATAGATACTAGCTATAATAGGTTCTAGTGAGAGGAGAGACCTAAGATGAACGGCATGGTTAACAGACCGCCTCGACGGCGGTCTTTGGCGGTGGGTGGCGGTGCTGCTTCATCAGCGGAGGCGGAGGCGGATGAAGCGTTGTTTCCATCAGCTGCCATGTTTGTAAATGAGAGACACTTCCTGATGCCGAGTTGAGGAGAGGAGTTTTATAAAGTCATTTTTGGTGTTTGGAATAATAAACATTTTTCTAATTTATATGTAATTGAAACTAAAATCTCTCTTAAAACATTTTTCTCTTCATATTAATTTATCAAAATAACTATATAAAAAATTGGAAAAACTAATAATGTGATTGATCATGTGGATGGTAATTAAATCCTGAATAATGGTAATAGTCTTAATTTTAAAAGAAAATCATTCCCTTTGTTTAGTGTCTATATCTTATTTATTTTATTGTTTTTCATTAAACTATAATTAGTTTTATTAAATAGCAAATTTGTGTAAGTTTTATGAAGAAAACTGAAGGAGAATTTAGTGATTATGTGAAATCGATCATAATTGAAAAATTATTTCTTTAATATGTTAATTTAGAATTTATTGCAAACTACTTTTCAGGGTTAATAATATTCTCAATATCAGTTACGATCTAAAATGAGAAATAAATATATTTATTGATTTAATATATTATTTGTTTTTATAGGATTATTATTTTATTTTCTATTCATATAATTTTAAAATAAAAAATATATTTATTAATTACTAATTATTAAAAAATAGTGTATAGAAAAAGCATAGTGGGAGACAAGTAGTATCTTTTTTAAATATTATAATATTCCCCACGTTGAAGTCCAGGTCTAAATGTATATATATTTTTATAT
>JAPKLW010000720.1:115115-129570 GCA_026898455.1 Plectranthus barbatus
CTTAGAATCTTGTCGTGATTGAGACTTCTCGATCTGAGGCATAACAAAAATCTTACCAACTCCGACGGCCTAACTTCTCTCTACAATAACTCTTTCGATTTTCAACCTCACGATGCTTACTATAGCTCTTTGGAAAGCTTGAAGGAAGAGCTTTCAGATGGTGGGGGTGGCTCGCCGGCGGCAGTCTGAGTTGGCCAGGATCTCGTCGGAAAGGTGGCGGCTGGGTGAGGGTTTGGAGTGGAGGGTGACGGGTGAGAGGGAGAGGGATGAGAGGAAAATTTCTATTCTTTTTCCTATTTCTTGTATTTTCTCCTTAATTTAATTGATAAAAATTCCTACTCCACCAAGTGTCACTCATGACACATGCAACATGACACCTAACCCTCTTCCATGCCTATCTTTCACATATTCCACTTAAACCTTCTTCCTTCTTAATTTTGCAAAATATAACCATATATATATATATATATATATATATATATATATTAAAATCTTGGAAATTAGTGACTCTTTCCACGAGTCTCGGAAAATTAATTCGATCGATTCGTGTTCATCCTTATTTTATTCCGAACATTTCCCTAGCTCAATTTAGGAAATGATCCTTCCGAACTCGAATTGCAAATTTAAATGTGCTCTTGCTAACATTAAGCAATAAAAATAAATTATTGCACAAATTGAGAAGAAAATTTATTTTATTTTAATAATTAAGCGATTAATTAGCTTAATTAATCTCGGGATATTACAATTATATTGATTGAAGTTCTATACAATAAATCCTCATAATTTTTGAATTTATAACATATTATGATAATTGTAATTTCTGACTTTGGTATTGGATTTTTTTGTTTAATTGAATACTCAATCGATTAGGGTACGTAGGGTTGGGTGGAAGGAGAGAAGAAGAGAGAGTCTCAACCACATATTTGTAATCAGTCTAAAAAACCACACATTTGTAATCATGTTTTGCAATCAAAATTTCCAGACTAACAACAAAGACAATTGAAGTCAGGATAAATGAGATAACACAGTGTGGTTAAGTACTCAATGTTTTTATATATATAATTTGGCAGTGTAACAATACATTCGTAACTTGAACGCCATGAGCATGAACGATATCGTTTACAAGCATTTCGTGAAGTATACTAGCTATCGGCACTAAAAAAAATGGTCTACAATGGCGATAGAAGTTGTCACTGTCATTATCGCATCTTAGTGACAATATTGTATGTCGTCATAATGTCGTGGCTACTGAATAGTGGTAAAAAGGTGTCGCTAAATTATCATAATATTGTAAGCATAATTTATCGTCACTAAAACACCTAGCCCGTTGACCTAGCCACCACCGAGCCGCGACCAATGCACTAAGCCATCTACCAACCGCAATGCACGAACCACAACCAACCGCACTGCACCAAGAGTAATCAGGACCACCGAGCCATCACCGCACCGTCCTACCAATAATCAGGACCCTGCACATAGTTATAGAAAAAATTAATATTTTATGCTTGCATTAGAATTCGAACCCTTTACCTTTTAGTTCAATTCTTTGTGTCCATCCACTACACTAAGTAATTAATTGTTAATATTTTGGATAATTAATATATATAATATAATGATGACTATCTATCTAAACTTTATAAATTTGTGGAATCCTATTTCAGGCTTTATAAATTAAGTTTTTGACAATCTTATAAATTAAAAAAACTACTACCACTCCATAGAATTCTAAAAAATAAAAGTGAAATATAAATATTTGTAAAATGAAATATTATACAAACAAATTACTACACAATATTTACTTTTACTCTATTTAGAATTTGCCGAAGTGGTAGTAGTTATATAATTTATAAGATTAGTAAGAATTAAATTTGAATAAATAATAAGTTTTAACTAAAAATTTATTACGTAAGATTTTAATTTATATTAAATATAGATTTTGCATAATATCTAATTGAAAATTATAATTTAAGTAAATAATTTGAAATTTATGCATTATTTAGGTATTTTGATAACGTAATTAACTCATTACAAATTTAAATAGTAATATAATTTTCAATTAATATTATAATTCAAATGTGATTAAATTTAAAATTTTATTAATCTTTATTACTTAAATGCAAATACATTTATAATTTAATTACTGAAATATATAAAGTTAATATTTAATTGTTATTTATATAACTTCATAAATTTGCAAGTATAAAATAGAATTTTATAAAATTTTAAGAGTTTGAGATATTACATTATCAAATCAAATTGATGGCTTGTAAAAGTCATTAATAATAAACTAGTGAGGTTTATTAGATTTTAAAATTTAGCTAAAACATCATAATAAATATTATTGTTGTCGAATTCAGTGATAATAAATTAAATTGTCACGGTTTATAATTTGTTGTGATAAATTGGGTTATTGTCACCATAAAATCTTTTTGGTTACAAATAAAATTGTTGTCACTGACTTTAGTGACGGTAAATACTAACAACATATGAACTTGTCACAAATTAAAAACAATTTGTGATGAAAATTTTTGTTGTAGCTAAAATAGTATTTTCAGTTACAAAAAAAAAATTATTGTCACTAACATTAGTGACAATAAATATTGACAACTTATGAAATTGTCACAAATTATATTTTTTGTGACACTAAAACTTATTGTTGCTGTATATATATGTTTAGTGACAAAAATATTATTGTCACTAACTTTAGTGACAATAAATACTCATAACTAATAAAATTGTCACAAATTATATGTTTTGTGATGAAAGGATTTATTGTTGCTATACATATATGTTTAGTGACAAAAATATTATTGTCATTAACTTTAGTGATAATAAATACCCGCAACTAATAAAATTGTCACAAATTGTATTTTTTGTGACAAAATGCATAATTGTTACTATAAATGTATTTTTAGCCACAAAAATTTAAATGTCACTAAGATTATTGTCACTACAAATATTTTTTTTTTGTAGTGCGGTGGCCCTCCTAATCGAAATCATATGAATGGTTTTTTCCACTTGTGGCTCTTCGGGCAATGGTACTCGATTCGCTCCAATGATTGGGGGATCATCCTCCGTGGCTCCCTTACCATTATTCCTTCTCCATGTATTCGATTTTCTTTGAGCGCTTCTGATCACGGGGCCTTTGAATTTCTCGAAGAAAATCTCTGCACTTAATTGTTTTGTGGCCCTAGCCCTGGTGGAAAGCACAGTATTCCTCTAGGCTTTTTGACCTGTATTTCCCATGCTTTCGTTGCCCACTTTAACTGATTTTCAAGTGCCATCATTTCCTAGATCGTCGCCATCGGACTAGCGTGCAAATCATATGGCGGAAAAGCAAATCGAATGGCATGTTGGATCATGACTTGTTTGTTGTGCTCGAGCAGGGTAAGGATGAAAGCGACTTACTCGACCCTCTCTCACTTTATCTGATAGAGTGGTTTGTCTACTCTTTTCTCTTCTCCCGAAGTTTTATGTCTTGGTCTCCTGTCTTATCTGAGCTTCTGCTCTTGCCATGATTTCAGAATAAGTCGAACATGGATATTTGACCAATTTCCAAAAAAAAATTTGAACTTCATTTCAATCCCTTCTTGAATGCTAAAACATCTATTTCTTCTGAGCAAATTGGAACAATAACCTTTTCTTCATTGAATCGCCTCATGAAGTGTTGAAGTGACTCATTATCTTTTTGTACGATCAAATAGAGGTCATCCGATTGCTTAGGTATCCTTTTACTACTTGAGAATTGTTGTGAGAACAACCTATGTAACTCTGTGAAAGATGTAATATTCCAGTTCGCAAATGCGTGAACCACTTCATTGCAGGGCCTTCTAGACACGCCCCGAAACTCTTGCACATACAAGCTTCTTGTACCACCTCTAGAATCAAAGCGATTTGCATTTTGAACTCGTATAAAGTTACAAATTCATCTGGATCCATCATTCCATCGTAAGCTGATAAACACTCATTTTGTGCATTTATTGCTGTAAATCTGCTAGCTTTTTTACTAAGATTAGGTCGTTCAATGGTAATTCTATATTGTATTCATATGCTTTTAAGAAATATTACTTTGGCTTGGTTTTGGGTTATCTTTGCAGGATTCACGCACAATTGAGCTGTTTACAGGATATGATCGACTACCATGAAGCCAGTTGATGTTTCGTTGCACCGGGAAGAGGAAAAAGTGAGAAGAGATCGACAAAAAAACTTCCAGTTTTAGCTCGCGATGTGATCGGCGACCCAAAATGCAGGAACGACAGTCGCCGATCCTGCATAATGGGCCGCCAACCCCGTAAATCCTCATATTTCCTTTCGGTGCATGAACGACGACCGAACTGCATGAATGGCGGTTGCCATTCATGCATTTCGGTCGCCAATCGTGCAATTCCCACGGTTTTTGGCACGGTGCAGAGATGGCGACCCGAGCACACGTTCGGCGGTCGCCAATGTCGTCTTACGGGTCGCCGATGGTGACTTTTTGGGCAAATATTGATCCAAATCCCATATCTTTTTGGGTTTGAAGATGATAAGTATAAATATAGGCTTCTAATTAAGACTCAAAAAAACTCAAATCCGAGAGTTGAGAAGTACCAGTATATGTACCAGAATAAAGTTAGGCTTCATCTAGATTTGCAGGTGATGGAGTCATATTGGCAAAAGTTCCAGTATCAAGAAACCAATCTGATGTGCCAGGCTGAGATACGGTGCAACCAGGGAAGAGAGCTTCGGCCTGATGAGTTGAGTCTGAGGATGGTGCAAAACGCTTAGGACATAATGTGGCGTAGTGACCATTATTACGACAAATCTGGCAGTGAGGGTGACGAGAATGATGACCACGCCCACGACGATTTAAAAGGCGAGAACCATGATTACTTGAGCCAAGAATGCCACGACTATGATGGTTTTGCTGCTGACCATAAAAAAGCAATCGGTGAGGTGCCAGAGGAGTCGGGAGATTCCTAGAAGAGAGAGAAACTCTTAGCCTTGGACAAGAGATCTCAGAAGGTGGGAATTGTGGTGAGGGCCATCTGTGCAGCGGAAAAATTTGTAAAAGAAGGGCCAAGACCACGAAGAAACCAGTGGGCTTTATTTGTGTCGTCAACAAGGCGGCCTATGGCTACGAGTTGATCGCAAAGTGATTTGGACTGGCGATCATATTTGGTGACAGTGCAGTTTCCCTTCTTCATCAGTTGGAGATCATCTTTAAGACGAAGCTCGTGTGATTTAGAGCAATGGCTATATGAAGCTTCCAGGGCAAGCCAAACAGCGCGAGATGAAGTGCAACTAAGAACTTCAACCATGGATTCTTCGGTAAGAGAATAGAGAAGAAGACTTAGTAAACACTGATCTTGAATGTGCCAAACATCGTACGCAGGATTGGGAACATCAGCGCTGGGGGAGGAAGATAACATGAGACCAGGAGCAGGCTTTGAGCCGTCGACAAAATTGAAGAGATTCTGATAAGTAAGAAAAGGAACGATCTGAATCTTCCAGAAGTGGTAGTTTGAGGCTTGCAATTTAATGGTGATCGATCATATGAACAAGGATAGATAAGGGAAGGGAGTTACCATCTGAAGACATGGCCGAGGAGAGAAGGTTGACAGGAAGGAGAGGAAGAATTATATGGATCGTGATATGGATGATACCATGTGAGAACAAATATTGTATTTGTCTTGGACGTAGTCTCGTTTATTGATCATGTAAGTAGAGGTTACAAGATATGAAATAAGTTAACAAAAGATGTGAATCTAAACAAGATAAGTATGAAGAAACCCTAAACATATCTTAATAGATATGGACGCATATATGTGTATATCTTATCAATAATATTTTCAGCTTTCAATATTAGTAAATAAATCTCTATATTTGTTATACTTAGTAAATATTTTTAGCCCTAGTCCTATTCATCTATATTCAAACTTCCGATTAATCCATATTACCACTTAAGTTTATATTCCTCAAACTCCTTGAAGTTCGGTTCTTACTTCCATCAAATTCCAATTATAAGAGCATTAGTTCTTGAGATATTATTTATACCTTAGTTGGGTTATATTCCGAATATAGTACTATGACTTAGTCTTTTTATGTATGTCCTAACTACGAAAGCGAATGATTATGACAAACTCATAGAAAGCAAAGCTTCAGCTCATAGCTAAGAGGTGGGTGATATCTAAACTAATGCATGAATTTCATTTTAAAACCGTGTTTATTTTATAAAATTCATGTCCTTGTCAAACATGCTTTCAAATGTTTTCAATATGCTATGGATTGTATGAACTCTAAGGATATCCGAATATGGCACTTTGGTACAAATATGTTGCTTTCAAGCACATGATATATGTTATGATGTGATCACATTGAGATCAATCCATTATGCTCTTCAAAGATATGATACAGGGCATGAGATGCCGTATGAAATATCAAATATTTTAGCATGCAAAATATTTTATGACTGGACATTATTTCTCAAAGCAAAAAGAAAACGTCATTGAGTGCCCTTTGCGCTTTGCCCAAATATTTTCAAAATATTTTTGGGTACATGACGAAAGCAAACTACTGGCGTGGACCATTAGGACCTACTCATTTTTTTATTTGCAAAGTTGGCTTATTTGTAATTGTTTTGCTTAGTCAACTTATTTATTCACTTACTCTTTTGCCATGGTAAAAGTGGTCGACAATATACTATTGGTTATATGCTTCCGCTACACTTAACCCTTGATTGGCTATGATACGTGAAATCTATGTATTTTGAAATGACCAACCAGTGCCTTGACTCTGTTGAGGATAGTATTGTAATTTTGTTAAGTAATAGTTTAATTTTTTATATATAGATATTTTTCACATTGTAAAAAGAGAATTTGTACTTTCTTGAATAATAATTTTTCCTCTTCATCGTCTGCTATTCTTGTTCCTAACATGGTATCAGAGCGAGGTTTTTCTTCTTGATTCTTTGCAATTTCATCATCAAATTCTGGGCAATTGCTTCCGCTGCTCCGTTCATTCTTCTTTTCAGTCAATCAATCATGTCGAACGACAATTTACCCAAAGATCCATCTGATTCCGCAAATCCAAAATCTCTCAATATTCCTCAATCAATTGAATTTCACAATCCACTTTATATTCATCCTTCTGATTCACAAACTTTAGATCTTGTTACTGAGATTTTGAAGGGATCTGAAAACTATAAAATCTGGAGTAAAGAGATGTTGGTGGCGTTAGAAGTGAAAAATAAATTGGGTTTCATTGATGGGTCGTGTGCAATGCCTACCCAAGATTCTTCTCTGTTACTACAATGGAAACGATGTAATGCATTGGTGAAATCGTGGATTCTACGATCAATTTCGAGGGAGCTTGTTCATGGAGTAGTGTATTTTGACTCTGCATGCTTGATTTGGAAGGATCTTAGGGAAAGATTCGACAAGGTAAATTCCTCCAGAATGTATTCTCTTTATCGGCAAATTAATACAGTTACACAAGGTACAAGCACTGTCTCTGAATACTACTCTAAACTTAGACAATTTTGGGATGAGTATGAATCTTTAATTCCTTCTCCTGCAAATGAGATTTCCAAGGAGTATCTTGAACATTGCCAACAACTTAGAGTTATGCAGTTTCTTATGGGTCTTAATGAATGTTATAGTCACACTAGATCTCAAATCTTGATGATGACTCCTTTACCTACCCATAGTCAAGTGTATTCGATTGTTACTAATGAAGAGATTCATAAAGGAATGAGTGTTTCCCCTGTCAATATAGACAATTCTGCTGCATTTATGTCCTATAGTAATTCTGGTGGCAGTAAATCTTCTCTTGTATGTGATCATTGCAATATTATTGGACATACAAGAGAAACATGCTTTAAGCTGATAGGGTATCCCCCAAATGTTGGAAGAGGGGGCAGAAGAGGTGGCAGAAGGGGTGGACCAAGTGGTGGAAGAGGATATTACACCAATAATGGGAGAGGCTTCAATAACAATAACAATAACAGGACCTCTAATGTTCATAGTGTATCTGCCTCATTTAGCCAAGGAAATGATAAGTGTCGCGTGGTTGAATCATCAAGATCTACTGAACTAAATCCTATGGTAACATAGTCACTGCCTCCTACTTTCACCAGACAACAGTACAACCAGATATTACAACTTATAGGTAATAAATGTGCTGAAACAAATACTACTTCTTCTGCCAATTCAGCAGGTACGTTTGCTAATATTTTAAGCATGGGAAATATGTTAAATTCTTGGATTATTGATACTGGTGCTAACCAGCATATTACATCTCAATTTGATTTGTTAAGTTCTCCGGTGACTAAATGCTCTAATGATATGACAATTAAACTTCCTAACGGCGGTTATAGTAATGTTACACATATTGGAGACTTTAAGATTACTTCAAATTTGTATCTTAAAGATGTTCTATATGTTCCTGATTTCAAGTGTAACTTGTTATCTGTTTCCAAATTTGCTAAAGATAATCATTGTCTTGTTAGTTTTTATCCTGTTTTTTGTTTGATACAGGAGGTATGGACTGGAAAGACAATGGGGACTGGTAGGCTCAAAAATGGATTGTATTACTTGGACAACATAAAAAATTTCTCTCTTGATAATGTTTGTGATTCTGTGGCTGATTGTAATACGTTAGGATATGTTGATTCTATTAATCCTGAACAATATGAAGTTAGATCTATGAACAATGATACTTTGTGGCATTATAGGTTTGGTCATATGTCATTCTCAAGATTTGCCTATTTGCCAGAATTAAAAGTTAGAATTGATTCTACTAATAAACATTGTTCTGTATGTCCTTTAGCAAAACAAAGTAGAACTTCTTTTCCAATAAAACTGAGTAAGACTAATTCTATTTTTGAACTTTTACATGTAGATGTTTAGGGTCCATATAAAGAGCTCACATATAATAATGAAAGATACTTTCTTACAATATTTGATGATTTTTCAAGATCATGTTGGGTTTTTTTAATGGAGTACAAATCAGAAGTGGTTAAGATTTTTTAAAAAAATTTTACCTTTGTAAATGTTCAATATTGTGTTCCTATTAAAATTGTGAGAACTGATAATGCTTGGGAGTTTTTTAGCAGCGAGTGTAATCAATTATTTGAAACACTTGGTATTATACATCAAAGTTCATGTGTTTACACTCCACAACAAAATGGTATTGTAGAGAGAAAACATAGACATATATTGGATGTAGCTAGGGCTTTAAAGTTTCATTCTCATGTTCCTCACAAATTTTGGGGTGAGTGTGTGCTCGCTGCTGTGTATCTAATCAACAGAACTCCTACTCCTTTACTTGGTGGAAAAACGCCATTTTATATATTAAATGGTAAGGTTCCAGCTTACTCTCATTTAAAAGTTTTTGGCTCTCTTTGTTATGCTAAAATATTACCTGTTGTTGATAAATTTGGGCATAGATCTAGACCTTGTGTTATGATGGGCTATGCTGCACATCAAAAGGGTTATAAATTGTTAGATTTAACCACTAAAACCATGTTTGTCTCAAGAGATGTTATTTTTTATGGGAATATATTTCCTTTCTCTCTGATAAATAATAAGAGTACTTCTTCTGACTTTCCTAATCATGACTCTAAACTTTTTTATGATGATCTTATTCTTCCGTATCAATCCTATAAGCAACACATAAGTAGTCCTATTGGTCAAATGGATAATTCTAGTAATAATAACAACATAAATCCTCAAATACATGTGCCTGCACCTTCTTCAAATTTAAATGATACCAATATTCAACTTAGAAGATCTACTAGAGTGTCTATACCTACTAAATGGATTGTTAAAGATTACATATCACCTCTAATTTCACATGAAAATAGTGATAAATTTGTGTCTTATTCTACTGCCTTCCCTATGTGTAATTTTCTGCAATATGATAAAATATCTTCCAAGTTTAAAGTTTTTCTAAGTAATGTGAATAATGAGTTTATTCCAGCTTCCTATAGTGAAGCAGTCATAATTCCTGAATGGAAAAATGCTATGAAGGCTGAAATCGATGCTTTAGAACTAAATAAAACTTGGGAGATTGTTGACTTACCGAAAGGTAAGACTCCAATTGGCTGTAGATGGGTATATACCATTAAGTATAATTCAGATGGTACTATAGAAAGATACAAAGCAAGGTTAGTGGCAAAAGGATTTACACAAAAGGAAGGTATTGATTTTAGAGAAACGTTTTCACCTGTTGCAAAACATGTTACTGTGAGAACTGTTATTTCTATAGCTGCTGCAAAAGAATGGCATATTCTTCAAATGGATGTTACTAATGCCTTTTTACAAGGAGATTTAATGGAAGAAATTTATATGAACATACCTTTAGGGATTGCTATCAAGGGGGAGAAAGGTAATAAAGTTTGTAAATTGTTAAAATCCTTATATGGGCTTAAACAAGCTCCTAGGCAATGGAATCAAAAGTTTACTAGTGCTTTGGAGAAGTTTGGTTTTGTCCAAACTAAACAAGATTATTCGTTATTTGTAAAGCATCAAGATAAAAGTGTTATCATCTTGCTTGTGTATGTTGATGATATACTTATTACTGGAGATAATTTGGATCTACTAAATGAGGTAAAACAATATCTGAATAAGACTTTCTACATGAAGGATTTAGGAGAATTAAGGTATTTTTTAGGAATAGAGGTTGCTAGATCTAAAGATGGTATATGTTTGAATCAAAGAAAATATGTGCTTGAATTGCTTTCTGAAGCAGGTATGTTAGGTTGTAAACCTGTTAATATTCCAATGGATCAGAACTTGAAGCTTACCTCTTTTGAGTATGATCAATGTGTTGGTGTGAATCAAGATGATATAGTACTTACTAATATTACTGAGTATCAAAGGATTATAGGCAAATTGATTTATTTGTGTTTAACTAGACCTGATATTAGCTTTGTTGTACAAGTACTTACTCAGTTTATGCATCAACCAAAGAAATCACATTTAGATGCTTTGTATAAAGTATTAAGGTACTTAAAAGGTAAACCTGGTTTAGGACTATTTTTTCCATCTAATAATGATTTGCATTTGACAGCCTTTTGTGATTCAGATTGGGCTTCATGTCCTAACTCAAGAAAATCTCTTTCTGGATATATTGTAAAAATGGGTAATGCTTTGATTTCCTGGAAAACAAAAAAGCAAAAAACTATCTCTAGATCTTCAGCTGAAGCAGAATATAGATCCATGTCTTCAACATCGTGTGAGATAGTTTGGATTATTGGTCTACTTAAAGAATTGGGAATTCGAGTTGATGGTCCAGTCAAATTATTTTGTGATAGCAAAGCAGCCATATATATTTCAAATCTGTATTTCATGAAAGGACTAAACATATTGAAGTGGATTGCCACTTCATCCGGGAGAAAATCCAAAATGGTATTATTTCACCTCATTATATTCCTACTAATTCTCAGCTTGCAGACCTGTTAACAAAAGCACTGGGAAGAAGACAGTTTGATTTACTTCTTGGCAAGTTTGGGATGATAAATTTGTTTGGATCCAAACTTGAGGGGGAGTGTTGAGGATAGTATTGTAATTTTGTTAAGTAATAGTTTAATTTTTTAGATATAGATATTTTTCACATTGTAAAAAGAGAATTTGTACTTTCTTGAATAATAATTTTTCCTCTTCTTCGTCTGCTATTCTTGTTCCTAACAGACTCAAATTTGATTATTGTTGTTGATCGGTTATGTGATCTATTTAATTATTGTGTTATTAGCTAGTCAATATGTTGGTTCTTTTTTAGATAAGTATTCGTCATGCGAGCTTTGAATTGATTATTCATATTCTTAACACGTGTTTGTCTGTATTTCGTTTGACTACCTTTTCTATAGTACGGTTATTGACTAGTAAAAAAAAAATTTGTACTGTTCTTTGACTAGTAAGCTTGATGAGCTTGAGTGAAATTCTTTATTTTGGCACTTGGATTTTACTCTCATCTTTATTATAAGTTTTTTATTGGTTCTTTGACTGTCAAACACACTTCTTATTTGGCATTTGACTAGTAAAAGTCATACACATATATTGTGATTCGTCCATGTGCCCGTTTGTTCTTGCACTTGTTGTGGGGATTTTTTTAAGGAAGCGAATTGAATTGCCAAATCCAAATAAGCCTGAATCGTTCATGGATATTGTAAATAATTAACATCGATAAAACCCTAAGCATGTTCCTATGAATTTAATGCAATGGATTTGGATTTACCTTAAGTACTCCGTAGGGTCTGATCCTATCTTTAGCGTTTGAAATCCAATCCCTTGATTCCACCACGCGATTTGATTAAAATTGCGGAATAAGAAATTAGAACCAAAATCTAATTTCAAGAATTAATCAAAAGAAATAGAGAAAAGAAAATGTTGTTCTCCAGATTAGATCTTCAGATCTGCATCCCAATGTTGTTCAGTCTTGCTACTGGTGAGGATTCCACAGGATTCTGATTGTGCAGTAGGGTTTCTGTATTTTTCAACTGAGATATGATTTGAGAGAGAGAGAGCCATCTATTTATAGATCTAGGGTGAAACCCTAATGGGCTACTGGGCTCCTTTCAACATATTTAATTGGGTCAAACCTGGGACCTAATGCAAATAATAAAATGGGCCTATGAATTAATTAATTCTCTTGTCCACAACCCAATACACAATTAATTAATTAATATTAATTATTTTTCACCACATAATTAATACTGACCTACCCCTTTATTACCACGTTATGAGAACGGGCTGCATTTACTTGAGAATCCTCATATTTAAGGTTATTAGACATTCATTAATTAATTAGAGCTTCTGACAAGCTTCCACAATTAATTAATCTCTTACTTTCCTAAGCAGTACCACGCAAACCTCATTACTCGTGCTTGAACTTAATCAGCCTGCAGGACTTTAGGATGATGAACATTATTGAGCTCCTCAGGGAATGTCTCCATCGTATTACTCGAATATGGTAACCTAACTCCAGACTCAGAGCGTTCTACATGAACTACTACTACCCAAGATGCGGGTATACGAGCACGTTACTCAGGCTCTCCATCATGGCAAGTCAAAGCAATAGTCAACTCGTGCATACCCTTGAACCTTCGTTAGGGTTTGGACTCAATCAAGATCGAGATCTAGTATTCTCTGATGTCAGATAGAAGAATACATGTCACTATGGTCCAATCAATACGCAATCGCACGTACCAGTATATCAAGTGATCAAGACAGATCACTTCTTTCCGACTATGCTACACCCTATACCGACAAACTTATCCTCAATACTGTCTCGGCTATGATAATATTTATATCTCACTATGTCAGGTGATCATACTGTCTTCTGCGATCTACAACACGCCGTATGATCGTCCCTATCGGTGAGATAAGAGGATACCATTGTTACTCGCATATAAGTTTGTTTAACAAATAGAAAATAAAGCTGAATATATACTCATTGTAATAAATACTTTCTGTATACAAAACCCAACACTTATTGGGGGAAAAATTGGTTGAGATTTTTATTTTGTGTATGTTTTTTTGTGGCGCTCGATCATACTCTTGGGTCGGGGAGCTACATTGAGCTACTAAGTTATTACTTGCATGGGAATCAAAGTACATTAAAAAAACTTACTTTTGTAGGTTAAGGTTGATTTTACTTTCTTTGTTCTTGGATTAGACATTTTGATAGTATCCAATGATAGTGTAATCATTTGATTCACCATTTGAAAGTATACATCTATGTTCTCTCCTTAGTTGTTGAGTTGTGGATTATTCCTCCTCTTCAACTGACGCAATAATATAATATTATAAATGAACGAGTTAGTTATGAGCAACTTGTTCCTAAGTCGAGTTAGTTTGGCTCTATCTTGAACTTGATCACTTCTTTGTTTTTTGTGTTTTCAAATTTTCATGGTCGGACGTAAACTATTACAACACTCAGTTCCTAAGACAATACAACTCTTAGATCAGTTCAAACAAGGTCAAGTCTATACACTTGATAATTGATTGTGGCTTTTGACACTTTATCAAAACAAATCAAGGTTCCTAACAATTCTTTTGTTAAACTTTTTAGTTAGGCTAAACATTAAATTTTTTTAATCTTATATAAATCTTTTAAAATTTGTACTCAGATAAATTAACAAATTACTACATATATATATATATATATACATAGTTGTGTTCAAATCCGAACTAAATATTGTGAATGAACTATGAACTTTTCATTGTTGTGTGTTTAATTGATCATTGTAGTTTATATGATAGTTCATTATAGCACTTAATTATTATACTTCATTGTTGTGTGTGTAATTGATAATTGTAGTGTATATGATACTGTAATGAGATATTATACAATAAATAATGATCAATTACATACACAACAATGAAAGTTCATAGTTCATTCAGGAAGATGAGTTCAGCCTAGAATGCACCCTATATATATATATATATATATATATATAGAGGAGGGATCATGT
>JAPKLW010000720.1:129670-167040 GCA_026898455.1 Plectranthus barbatus
TATATATATATATATATATATATATATATATAGAGTTGTGTTCAAATCCGAACTAAATATTGTGAATGAACTATGAACTTTTCATTGTTGTGTGTTTAATTGATCATTGTAGTTTATATGATAGTTCATTATAGCACTTAATTATTATACCCCTCGTTCAATAACCCTTATACAACACATTTCTTTGTACGATCTCAAGACCACCACTTATATGATAGTTGTAATTTCTGACTTTGGCTGTGGATTTTTTTTTTCAATTGAACACTCTACCGATCACGGTCGGGTTGGGTGGAAGGAAAAGAAGTGGTGAGATTTTCAACCACATATTTGTACTCAGTGAGCCAAAATAAATAATCACACATTTGTAATCACTATTATTTATGGGCAAAAAATTGTGCATACCATCACACGAGTTTTATTTTGTGAAAAGAATGTATTCAGTTGATTTTGTAATATATAATTTCGAGATAGAGGTCATAAAAATAATAGAACTATATTTTTTATGTGAATTCCTAAAAACAAAGTTGATTATTTATGATAATCGATTGATTTATAATCCAAACAATAAATCGATTCATTATTATTACAACCAGAATCATTAATTTATAATTCATTTTGTAAATAAAATTTGTGAGCCATTATTTACTTTAAAAAAAAACAAAACCCCAAAAAACTCATTCATATCCAGTCATGCCATGCTAGTAGGAGTATTATATATATATATGTGTGTTGTATACAGAAACTACAAGTAGAAGTTGCTTTCTAGCTATGGCAACTCTTCCTTCTTCCTCCCAAGATGGAGAAGCCCCAGCACCATCACCACCACCACCACCACCCACCACCGCAGACAGCTGTCGAGGCGGCTGGATCACCGCCCCCTTCACCATCGGTCTCTACTCGATCTCTCTTAACAAATCACGAAGTAATTGATTGTTTCCCACACACCAATTTTCATTTAATTTGTTTGTACATTGCATGCAGCAACCATGTTCGGGCTGACACTGGCGGCCGCCGGCTGGCTCAACAACCTCATCGTGTTCTTGATCCGCAACTTCAACGTTAGGAGCATCGACGCCGCCCAAATCAACAACGTCGTCAGCGGCTGCGTCAACTTCTTCCCCCTCGTCGGAGCTGTCGTCGCCGACTCCCTCCTCGGCTGCTTCTCCGTCATCTGGATCTCCTCTCTCATCTCACTACTGGTTCACAAATCTCACCGCCTACATTACTGCATGAACGCATCTTCATTGATTAACCATGTCACTTTATTATAATTATTATCATATAAATTTCTTCTGCGATGCAGGGCTTGATTCTTCTGGTGCTAACAGTGACAGTCGACACCTTGAGGCCCCCCACCTGCGACGCCGGCTCGAACTCCTGCGTCAGCCCATCGACAACTCAATACGCGGTGTTGTATTCAGCTTTAGGTCTGGTTTCGATCGGCGTGGGGGGCACGAGATTCACGCTGGCGACGATGGGAGCCAACCAGCTCGAGAAACTCAGCCACCACTCCAGCTATTTCAATTGGTATTTCTTCAGCTTCTACAGCGCTTCTTTTATAGGGGCCACCGCCATTGTTTATGTTGAAGATAACTTGAGCTGGAGCAGCGGATTCCTCATATGCATAGCTGCTAATGTGCTCGCGTTAGCACTCTTCTTGACCGGGAGTCGCTACTACGCTCGCGACGAACCGCGGGCGAGTCCCTTCGCGGACTTGTTTCGTGTGATTGTCGCGAGTGTGAGGAAGAGGAAGGCGGCGATCTCTTCCCGGAGCGTGGATTATTACCATGGTGTTAGAGTGGGTGTTTCAGAGCCGCCAACGAAGAGATTCAGGTAATTTTTATTTTATTTTAAAAAAATTCTTTTCTGGATCACACTACTCTGCATACTTTGCTTGTAGATAATGTTGAATGATAATTTCACTGCCTGCAAAGTGAGAATTGATTATGCTTCAAGCATGGAAAATATAATACCTACTTTAGTTTATTACAAAGGAAAAGAAGAGGTCCCATGCAATGGCATGGTTATGACATCTTTCCTTTTATTTTAATTTTTAAGAAAAAGTTGTGGCACCTGTTTATTGAAACACAAGTTAGATATTTTACATGATCAATGCTGCTTAGTGTTTGCCATAGAGAGATTGGACCAAAACTAGTTGAGAAAAAAGAAATCTGGTTAGTGTTGTCATTTCAGATTGAAGTGCAAATCTTATCTTATCAGCACTTATAGAGATTATTGCTCTAATAATTCATAATAAAAGAAATTAAAATTTTGGGATCCATTATTGCAAATAAACTATTTTTGCAAGGGAAGGTCTTGGGTTAGGCAGGCCTAAACGTTTTAGGCGGGTTTTATCCATTAACCCAAGCCCAAACCCATATAATATACCCTAATTGGGATTAATAAACCCTAATTGGGATGGGTCAACCCATTTGGGTAGGATAAAACCCGCCTAAACCGTTTAGGTCTGCCTAACGCAAGTTTTTGCCTTTTTGCAAAGTTTATTAGGGGTGTGCATAGTTTGGTTAATTTGACTAGTTTAAATGGTAACATTGTTTGAAATTTTTATAAACCAAACCAGATAAAAATTTATTCCAAATTAAACCGACTAAACCATATTAAAATGATTGTCATTTTAAATATGCAATTTGAAAAATTATTCATCTAATAGTGGATATGATGAATTTTTTTATAAGAGGTGGTTACAATGAAGCTAATATATCTTTAGACCATTTTGAATATTAATTCAATAAATAATACAAATAAAAAATCTACCATTAATTATAAATTAAAGAGAAGTCATAAAAAAATTGAGGTGGAAGGCTCGAAGCATCAAGAAATAAGAATATAGACATTAATTTATAGGGGTACAATTTAAAAAAATATGAATCTCGATCTACATGATTGATATTATTGCTTTATATCAATAACAGTATTTAATTAATATTATTATATTAAAATAATAATATCTATGCTATGCCAACTGAAAATGGTAGGTTTTACCTTTCAAACTATTGACTAACTCAAATTATATGATTTAGGATTTTTTAAATTAACAATTCAAATTATTTTTCTTAAACCGGTCAAAATAATTAAATTAATTTAATTAATTCACCGATGTGCACACCCCTAGCAATGTTGCTAGACTTGATGGCACTTGTTTACTCGGCGTTTAGGCACTAGGCCCGTCGGACGCCCGTTAGTAAGGTGATACTCTTTCCGTCCCACATAAATTGTCCACATTTCATTTTTCGTCTGTCTTGTAATATTAGTCCATTTTCTTAAAATAACAAGTTTTCACACTCATTAATAAAATATTCATTTTACTATCACTCACTACCATTCATATACATAAGTTATTGTGTTTGGTCAAATGTGGACAATTTAACGGGGACCGAGAGAGTATTTTGTTTTAAGGAAGTATGATTGCATGAGGTGATGTGCAGGGCATTGAATCGCGCAGCGCTGAAGACTGAAGGCGACATCCAAGAAAATGGCGCAATCGCCACACCATGGAAGCTATGCACTGTCCAACAAGTGGAAGACCTCAAATCTCTCATCACAATCCTCCCTCTATGGTCGTCCAGCATTTTCCTAGGCACCCCCATCGGAGTCCAGTTCAGCCTCACCGTGCTCCAAGCACTCGCCGCCGACCGGAACCTCACCCGCACCTTCCAGTTCCCGGCAGCCTCCATCATAGTCTTCTCATTCATCTCCACCGCAGTCGGCGTCGCCCTCATCGACCACTGTCTCCGGCCAACGTGGAACAAGATCACCGGCGGCAAGAACCCCACACCATTGCAGCAGATAGGCATCGGCCACGTGCTCAACATCGCCAGCATGGCGGTCTCGGCCGTGGTGGAGTCGAGGAGGCGGAGCTCCGCCGCCGCGTCGAGGCATCTGATGTCGGTCATGTGGCTGGTGCCTCAGATGGTTGTGGTGGGAATGGGGGAGGCGTTCCATTTGCCGGGGCAAGTGGGATTGTATTACGGGGAGTTTCCGGCGTGTCTGAAGAGCCTTGCGACGGCGATGGTGGCGATGCTGATTGGTGTGGCTTTTTACCTGAGCACTGCGGTGGTGGACTTGATCAGAAGAGTTACGGATTGGTTGCCGGATAATATTGATGATGGGAGGGTTGATAATGTGTATTGGGTGATGGTGGTGATTGGAATCATCAATTTTGGGTATTTTCTTGTTATTTCTTGGTTCTATCATTACAAGAATGTGGAGAAGGCTGAAATTGATTGTAGTGATGAAGCTTGAAGATAAAATTAATTAAAAGAAGATGCAAATTATGTTGTTTAAGGGGAACTATCAACAAGGGATTCCATTCTATTAAGGCCTCATTATTCCTCTTTGCCCTCCAAGAATTAAAGAATAGCTGAAAGTAAAATAAAATATAAAGCTAAAACTATGATAGCACTAAATATCAGTTGAAAACAATCCAAATTAGAGCTATGATAGAATTCAGAGTTCAATGCAAGACAGAAAGGGGCTGAGTGTACGATTAATTGGTTTTCACTAAATAAAAGTTGAAACTTTTATTTCCATTGTTGAATTTATGGTTTTTATTTTCTAATTTTTTTTCTTGCGATTAATTTACTGTAAATAATAAGTAGAACTGATTCCCAGATCCTAATTAGGTACATAGTAATTTTTATTAGTATTTGTTTATATATTTTGTTACTTGATTATTACGAATCTTCCAAATTCAATGTATTGTTAACCAGAGTATATTTTGTCAGTAACTTAGTAGAAGTTTTTTTTTTTCCTAATAGAACTAAGTAGAAGTTACTTTTTGTATTACAGTTCATTCAAATAAAGGGATTTGAGCTGTCTTGATGGGGTGCAGTGGTATAAGTATTTTACTTATGATTAAGAGGTCATGAGCTAGATGTGTAGGGTGTATGTTTAAATTAATATAATAAATTTTTTTAAAATAAAGGGATTTGAGTTGTATTGAAAACATCTAGGAAAATTTTTAAATATCTCAAACTTTCATTGAGTTTTTAAATCTATATCAACTTTAAATTATAATAATTTAAGATCTAACTTTAAATTTTTCCCACCGATCAAACTTCCGGTACCGTAAAATCTATATGGACAAATAATATTATTGGTCCTGATTTTCTAGAGTAAGCAAATTGCACAGCGGAATATTTTTAATAATAAACTTGCACTTACCCAATCTGAGTGTAAGTCTCAGTTTGGTTTTCTAAAGCTCAGTTTTAGTTTTAAGTCCAATAATCTTAAGAGTCAGTTTCAGTTTATACTTCAACACTTAAGTGCCGAGTTTTAAAGTACGTAAACTGATAAACAATAAGCAGTAAATCGACAAAGGTTTTATAGTGATCCGGACACCAAAAGGTCCTACATCCACTCTTCAGACAAAAGTCTGGTAATCCGCTAAGTAAAAAGATACAAGGTGCTCCCACAATCTATTGTTTGCTGAAGAACAGTCCACAAGTTCACTCGTCCAGTACTTTGTACGTCTTCACTTCGCATCTCCTCAGAGTGTGGGCACACCATGCAGCCTCCTTGTCGTTGGAACGAAGACTTTATAGTTCGCACTGAACTGTGAGCTTGGCACGCGACTTAGAACGCCCGTAAGAGTCAAAATACAGAGCATACTTGACTATTGTGTTCTTTCTTGGAGAGAAAAATACCAAGGATAACCCAAGAACTAGAAGTTATGAGTCTTGTGTTCATAGCAATGACACACGGAAAAGCTTTGAAAGCCTCGAACGGTTGAGTAGAGATTTTAGCAGAGTGTTAGCTTGTTCGTTAACAGCGTGTTCGGATATGTGAATCTTTGGAGGTAGGTGAAGGGTTGAGATTCAAATCTTCAGAGACGTTAGACACAGCGAATGTTCGACTAATTTGAGGTCTCTATCCTCTGCGCGTGTAACCCGTAGCCTTTTCGAGAAATTATGTACCTTTTCCCGCTTTTTCTAACTTCGATAGTGATTGTTCGCCTTTATGTCAGAACGAAAGCATTTGGTCAGTCTGAAGAATCAAGACTGAAGTCTTGGGCTTGCAGACTTTAAGGAATCTCCAATCTTAAAGTCTGATCTTTGTCAGTACCATTCATCAGACAATTCTTTTTGTCTCTATGCGCGGGGATTGGAACGAAGGTTCCATGTTGATATCGACATGTTGGCAAGTCTATACTGACTGACGTCACAAGTCTGATTATTGATCCCACACTTGTAATTTTGAAACTGACAAGTTCCAAACTGGTCTGTCCCAGACTAGTGAATTCCAAGATGGATGAGGTCCCAAACTTGTCAGTTCCAGACTGATCAGTCTCATACTGAACTTTCAGTCTCTCAAGTCCTTTTGCGCAACCCAAATTGATTCATCAATCTGTTTATTGAATCAACTCTAGTTTATAACTTGATAAAAGATCTTACATGAATTTACATTTGAAAAACGAATTAAAGCTAAAGGTAGTTCTAAAGGTAGTTTTTTTTCTAGGTTCAAACCCAGATTTCTAAGTTTGTACCACTACACAGCTTTCAGCTTGATGAGATGGCAAAAATTAGGTTTTGAATTTGAAGTTGGGTTTTGTTATTCATGGTGGGGCCACATTAAAAACTTGTCTCCACTTTCTTTTTTCTTTTTTTAAAATTGTATAATGTATATTGGCATGTGTATATACATATATATTTTATTATTATAATAATTACATTATAAATATAATTTATGTAGATTAATGTATATTTAAATAAAATATTATAATTTATTTTAACTTGTGTTGAAAATTATAAAGAAGAGTTTGTACGAATGAGTTGCAAGGAATTATATTAATCAAAATACAAATTTGTTTTAACATATTCCAGTGTTGTGCAATTTTATTTTCTTGTACTATTATGATGTTGTTTAAATTTAATTTTCATTATGTGTTTGTTGTTCCAAACTCGTATTGTTTTAATTTATAAATTTTCATAAATTTCTTAAATTAGAAAATATAAAAATTATTATGTGATTTAATAATATAAATTAATATAATAAATAAATGAAATAGATATATAAATATAGCATTATAATTGTGAGTGGATTTGTGTAGGACTGTGTTAAAGTTGATGTTGTAAGTTTGTTGTTAGAGTGATAAATTTGAAAAAGTTGGAGAGAACTTTTGATGTGGCGCTGACGTGATGATATAGTTGAAATTCTAGGTTTATTATTACAAAAATCCTAATCTAGCGACTTAGACTGGTTAGACGTAGACCAAGACTTTGATCCACAAAAACAAGATAAATAAGGAAATCCTAACAAATATTCTATAACATCATAAAATTTTTAAGAATTTAAAATGAAAAAGGAAATATTTTTTGTTGTATTAACTAAAGAAAATAAATTGATTTTCAAAATATAACCACAAACGCAGACTAAACAAAATAAATAAATTGAGAATATTGAAATATTCTAATAATTAAACAAAAATTTCTTTCAATACTGTTAGAATCAAATATCTAGACTCCCTTTAGAAAGAAATGTTTGGATATGTCAAAACTCATCTTAGTCAGTTTTTTCAGTTTCTAGAGTTCTAAACTGTAATCCTTGTATAGGATCAATCGAGTTATAATAGAACTTAGGCTGAAGATCGAGCAACGGAGAATGCTCGAGAACTGACTATCATCATGCCTATCCTTAACCGAAAATTGAGTTGGAGCACTTAGTTTTAGGTTTATCCATACTGACAAGGGGAAGTTAGTATGAGGGCTTTCTCAAACTGACTAAGGAGAAGTCAGTTTAAGGGATTTACCATACTGATCCGGAGAAATCAGTATGAGGGCATTTCCCATACTGACTATGGAAAGTTAGTATGAGGATTTACCATACTAACCGTGGGAAGTCAGTATGAGGGCTAAGCTATACTGACTTTCAAAAGTTAGTATAAGAAGCCTCAGTCAGACTCAGGCATTTGTAAATGCCTAAATCAGTACGAGGTTATCCAAACTGAGTTCCTCGAGCTGCAAAAGAGTCTGACATAAAGCTAGTGTGTACACTACAATGGGCAGAGCAGAAAGGAGACATAAGACATGGGCTACGATTGAACAATATAATCCATGAGTCTAACGTCTGGATTTATGTGTCTAAAGGATAGCAATTCAAATTGTCATAGGTTTTCCTCTCTATATAAAGACCTGCCCTTTCAATCTTAACAGGTTACCTGAACATAATTTAAAATCTACTGGTCTAAAGAGACAAAGGGCATATTCAGGTCATCTCTCCCACTAAAACTCACTCTGAGTTTTCCTTGTTCTTAGCAAGAGACTTGAGACTCCGACTCAAGTTACCCACCGTGCTATCTTCTCCTAGCACGAGGCTAAAGCTTTAAGATGAATGTTTATTTGGTGAATATAACTTTCTAAGATATATTCATAGCAGTCAGTTTCCTAGTCTGGGATTCTGATTCTTACGGACGTATGCCAACCACCTGAGTTCTGGGAAGAATCTTTAAACATCCAACCATTCTTGAAAGAATTAGTAAACATCCACCCACCAGGAAGGAGGTTGTGGGGTGTGTCCCCACTTCAACTTGTAGACTGAGTCTACAAGGAGTTCCTAGGTGAGTGTCACAGCTGACCGGAGGACGGAGGTGCCACAGACTGTGTATAGATCGTAAGGAGGCTTGTATTTACTTAGTGAATTATCCATACCATGGGTCTGAAGAGTGGATATAGGATATTGAAATCCGAACCACTATAAATCTCTGTGTGTTGCTTTACTGCTTTCTTCATACTTGCTCTGTTTTTCTGTTTCACAAATTGACTATTTATACCTTCAATACTTGTCCAAGTATTGACAAGTATACACTGTGAAACTGACTTAAGACGAAACATAGACTTAAGCTTAAACTGATTACACACAAAACGACTATACTCTGTTCGAACGAACCAATTCTTGTGCTTATCTTTACTTTCGCTGCTTACACAAAACCTTCCGCTGCACAATTTACACTCTCATTTCGCGACCAACAAATACATTAAATAGAAAGTGAAAATTAATTAAATATTGTTCACAATGTAAATTAAAAAAACTTAAACTAAATAAAATAAGTTACGTAAGAAAAATAATTTGAACCATCTTTGATCACATTTTTTAAAATATACACTACAAAATTTTATTATCTTTACTTTCACTTAAATTAAAATATTCGATGATTTTTACTTTTTGAAGAATTCTATGCAACATAAAATATTTATCCAAATATCTTTATTGCATTTGACAGTATTCTTTCTTATTTTACAAAATATAACTAGTGTATTCCTTCTAAATGATAATTATAAATTATTTAATCACGATTAATAAAAATAAATTAAAGAATACTTAAAATTTCATAAAATTAGTATTTTATAATGACATGGAGTATTAATTGTTCATGTTTGAATTTTGGTACTAGAAAATTGATATATGAAAATATTCAAAGTTCGGGTCTTAAATGATAGATTTGTGACCTTAGTGAAAATTTAAGGTATATTTCAATATTTTCCCAAAATATAATCTATATATCTATTAAAATAAATAAGTCTAATTTATTAACCATATTGTCATTTTTCTTCCAAAATTTTTTCAACATTAATGTTATTTTTTTATTTACCAATATATTTTTTATTTTATCTCATTGTTATTAATATATTTCAAACTATTTTCAGATTAATAATTAAAAATTATAGGCTGAGCGGCATGTATTTCCACGGTGCTCGTTTTTCCAATTATGAAGCGTGGCTAAGTGATCCAACCCACATTGGGCCGAGTGCTCAGGTGGTTTGGCCAATAGTGGGTCAAGAAATATTGAATGGTGATGTGGGCGGGGGTTTCCGAGGAATACAAATAACCTCTGATTTTTTTCAGATTTGGCGAGCATCTGGAATAACTAGTGAATTACAACTCTATTGTACCGCAATCGGTGCATTGATCTTTGCAGCCTTAATGATTTTTGCTGGTTGATTTCATTATCATAAAGCAGCCCCGAAATTGGCTTGGTTTCAAGATGTAGAATCTAAATCTTATTCCAAGTTTTAATTAATTATAAAAATTATCTTATTTTTAAAATATTATAAACTTGATTTTGACCAATAATTTTGGGCAATAATTATTTATATTTTTTAGCTTTAATAATTTAAGACAAAAATTGTAAAAATCCACTTTCTAGAATTAAATTCTGAAAAATATAGAGTTCTCTAAGAAAAAATAGTATATATATAGATATATCAAGAATAGTCTATAAAATTAATTAGAATCATTAGATTATAATTAGGGATTGTACTATCATATTTGTTTTGAGAAAAAAGAAAAAGAATTCCAAATATATAGCCTTCTTCCTTAAATATTTTATTCTCTACTTAAATTCTAAAAAATTTTCCACCATAAAATTTTTATCCTTTCCAACAATTTAAATTTATATATGTTTAATATCATGATAAGTTAATTCTAATTATATTTATTAAACTTTAAAATATCTAAATAATCTACTTATAATACTAAATCTGAGCAGCCAATAGTTGTTCAACAAGCGGGAAAAATTCTGTTCAATTTAGCCAAAATCATGAAAAAATATTAAGAAAAACTTATAGATTTAAAGAATAATTTTTTGTGTTGAAAAAGTTATAATTGAATTTTAAAATGAATAATAAATTTGGGCAGTGCAATCAAAACTCAAATATTTACAGTTGTCAAACAGTAACCCATGCACAAATATTAAGAAACACCTATAAATTTAAATAATAATTTATGTTTTTGAAAAAGTTATAATTTAAAATTTTAAAATAAATAATTCTTTATGGCGGTGCTGGTGAAACTCATAATATTTAACATTTGTCCAATATTTATACAATTTAAAATAAATTTTTTTACTGACAGCAAAAAAAGGAGGCAACTCAAAATTTGAATTGCCGAACAAATATAAGAGGCGGTAAAATAAATTTTGAGTTGCTGAAAATCCATTTAAGATTTTACTAACCTATTTTTTCACAATATATAAAAGCACATATAGAGTGGAGTACCATTCATCAGTATCATTCACTTAAGAAAGTAAATTCTCTATTATTCATATCTGAAATATTTTTTCTCTTTGTTTTCTCCAGTGTTCAATTTTCTATTGTTAAATGCTTAACAAGTTCAAATATTATTTTTTTAACATTGCAGGAGATTTCAATGTGTTGATCAAAGTGCAGAAAAGTATCAAGATTATAAGAATCAATATTTATGTACTCAAATAAAGAAAAGTCATCTTCCATGTGGTGCTATATCAAAGATCTTCATCCAACCAAAATGAAGATAAAGAAAGCCATTTAGCTACTCTGTTAAGAATATATAAGTTTGCGCACCTGCTAACAAAAAGAAAATTGTTAGCTTAGAATGTCTTTTCCATGACACAAAAGTAAGAATATTATATAATATTGTCCTTCAAATATTTTTAGCATTAGTAATGTTCATACTTTGATGTCTATTTTATTGGGTGAAAAGATATCTGCCACTATTTTAAAGATGTTCATACCAAAATGACAATCTTCATTCAAGGAAGTATTATTGTTTGGTATAAAAAACTTTGTGATTATAAACAACTTGGGAAAATACAAAACCACTACACAGAATTTCAAGATAAAATTCAATATTGAAACTGATGCAAAGACAATGGTTGATGAGGAATTTCCTAATTTGATGTATGAGTTCAAACCCTTTGAAGATGTAATCAATGATGGAGATCTGTTTGGTGAGTTCTATTAAAAAATCTTATATGTTAATTATTGTTGCAGTAAAAAAAAATACTAATAATTTATGGTTTATTTTTCCTGCATTCTTTTCAGATATCATAGGCATATTATTAAGCAGAACAGAAGCTAAAACTATCACATGTTAAAGTGGAATACAAAAGAAATTGATTGAGTTCATTCTTCAAGATATTGAGTAAGTTACTTGATTGCTAATATCTTACTTATTTGTATAAAAGATTACTAACAAATAATGTTTGCATGGGTAAAAGACTATGTGTAACTCTATGGGATGATTATGTAGATTATTTTTTACAAGGTCTTGATAATAATGAGAAACCATTAAACATTATCATTCTTAGGCTAGGACGCCCAAATCTATTTAAAGGTAAATAGATAAATTCTTATATTGCATTTCTTATTTACAAAAATTTAATAAATATGAGAAGCAGATAAAAGCAATCATCATTTGCAGGAAAAATGATAATGCAAAGTACTTTCAATATTTGCAAGATAATGGTGAATGCAAAAATACAAGAAGTTGAAGATTTCGAAAGAAGGTATTAATTTTTTATATTTTCATGTTTTATACTTATAACATTTAATTGTTATAAACTAAAATTAAGTTTTTGGTGGCAGAATTGTTATTGCAACATATTTGTGCAGTACTATAATTGGTAGCCAAGGAAATAGTGATATTTACATCAATATTTTGAGTACTTAAATGGAAATAATATTTTAATTTAACAAATATTATTGTTTAACTAGAATGGTTGCGTTAATTGTTGGTAATTTTGATGAATTTATGGGAGATAGAGATGTAGTTCTTAAAACTAGATCAGGAAAATTGAAGCGCATAAATGAGCTTCATGCATCGTATTTTGCTTTACAATATCCATTGCTATTTCCTTATGGTGAGGATGGATATAGAAAAGATATATCATATTCAAAATTATTTTTAAAATCCAGTGGTGCACGAAAAAGGGTTAGTATAAGGGAATTTTTTGCTTATCGAATGCATGAAAGATTGGACGAGCCCTTAAATATTATGTCATCCAAGAGATTATTCCAACAATTCACTGTTGATTCGTACAAAATGATTGAATTAAATAGATTGACATATGTCCGCACACATCAGAAAGAGTTACGCATTGAGATGTATAAGGGTTTAACAGATGCAGTTGTGACTTGTGAGGGGAGAAATAGATCCTAAGACTCAGGGATAACGTATTATATTGTCATCATATTTTACTGGTGGAGCTCGATACATGATTCAAAATTACCAAGATGCAATGGCCATTTGTAGTTGGACAGGGTATCCTGATTTGTTCATCACATTCACATGTAATCCCAAATGGCCAGAAATTATGAAATATTATGAAAGTAGAGTTTTGAAACTGGAAGACCGTCCTGACACAGTTGCTCGAGTATTCAAGATGAAATTGGACAATTTGATAAAAAATTTGAGGCTCGACAAACTTATTGGCAACGTTGTGCCAGGTAATTTTCTCTTACAATTGTATTTCATTATATTTTTATACATATATTTTATATAATATAATTCGTCATTATTATTAATATTTATCATTTATTTTGTAGTGGTTTACACTATTGAGTTTCAAAAGTGTGGTTTATCACATGCACACATATTGTTATTTTTTAGCAAGGAAGACAAACATCCTGCTGTGAAGACATTGATAAAATTGTCTCAGCAGAAATCCCTAATAAAGAGCTCGATCCATATTATTATGAAGCAGTACAAGATTTTATGATGGTCCGTGTGGTACAACTCACAAGAATTCTTCATGCATGTCGGATGGTTGTTGCACAAAATATATATCAAAAAAATTTGTGTGTTCAACAACGACAGATGAAGATAGATATTTGATGCAGTATATTTTATCAAGTAAAAATTATCGAACACAGAGACTCAACTCGCCCGTTGCAATGAATAAAAGGGTTTGATTTGAAAACTCCAATATCTAGATTCGATAAAATAACCTTGAATGATCAATTATAAACTACCTAAAATCTTAAAGAATAATGCAAATGACTGAATAAAATACCAAACAACTAATGTAAGATTACCAAGAGAGAACAGTCGAGGGACTTAGGATGAATTGGGTAGATTAGGAAAACATTTGGACTTATCAACACAATGAACCAATTTTCGTTAAATAGTTTGAATCAATTCGCTAACTATAATTATTACCCTTAGTACATGTGCAACAACAGTAGATTAACCTTACTCTCAACCTAAGTCTAGGTTTATTGACTTCAATTAACTCCCAAAAGCTCAAGAAGTAAAGACCTAGATATCAAATCACATATCCTCAAAGTGAAAAGACACCCAATTATTGTTGCAATCCCCTCCAATTAACAAACCTATTAAGCTAGTTCATTGAGGCATAATCTCCAACACATGGTGATCAAACATGCGAGGAACACAGATTCAAAACCACAACAATAAACAAACCATCGGAGATTCAATTATTCAAATCCAAACAATATTCAAAATCGTTCCCAATCACATCCTAATCCTCAACAATGAGTTTAGCTACTCATGAACATAATTAAAAACATCAATATTTCAAAAAGCAACATAGAAGAAATAAAGAACAAGAAATCTTAGGCTTTGTGATGATTCTTCAACTCTCGATCCAATTCCTCCCTTCAATCTTCGATTCCTAGCCCTTGAACTCGTGTTTTCTCTATTCCTTCGTTTTTCTGTCTCTCTAGGGTAAAATATGTCGAACCCTCAAATTGTGATCTTCCTTGCCCTTTTATAGCTGAATTTTCCCCGACATAGTGTTTTGGTCCCGAACAGGACCCCCTTTGAAAACCTTCCTCCCGAACTGAACAAAACTTTGGATAGATTTAAAATTCCCGTCTGGTCCCGAGTGGGACAGGCTTCGGCCGACTGAAAGTTATGCCAATTTTTTGAGTGCCGAGTGGATTGCATGCCTCCCGAGCCTCGGTCCCGAGCGGGACAGGTGAGTCCCGAGTGGGATGGTGTGTGTCCCGAGTGGGATGGGGCTACCCCTTAGCCAAATTCTCTCAAAAACTCAGATTTCTTACTTGTTTTATGCCCTGCTCACTCAAACACCTCTGGAACACCTAGTGAAGGTAAAATCAACCAAAAGAAAAGATATGCGTGTGATTTGTGCACCTAATTCACATCAAATCATGCAATTAAAACCCTAAAAATAGCTCAAATTACACATATCACTGTTCTATTTATAGGCGTCCTGAAAATGGTCGATTTGTTGTAAAGAATGGTGTCCCATTACACAACAGATATATTGTACCCCACAATAAATATCTTTTAATGAAATATGGTGGCTACATATCAATGTTGAGTGGTGTAATCAATCAAGATCGATAAAGTATCTCTTTAAATATATTAACAAAGGTTATGAAAGCACCAATGGAGATCAATCACAAAAGAAGCATGATGAAGTACAAGTGTATTATGATTGCCGATATATATCACCATGTGAGGCAGCTTGGAGAATTCTTGACTTTGAGATGCAATATAGAGATCCAGCAGTTGAACGATTGTCTTTTCAATTACCTGGTGAGCAAAATATTATATTTTCAGATTCTATTCCAATAGATATTGTGATTGATCAACCAACGGTCAAACAAAGTAAATTCTTGGCATGGATGGAAGCTAACAAACAATATCCAGAAGCACGTGAACTTACGTATGCTGAATTCCCTATCAAATTGTGTGGAAGCAAGATATTCGAGCGTGAGTGCCTACAAAAGCAAGATATGCAATTGAGTGATTGTTTTATGTACCTCCTGGATCAGGAGAATTATATTATTTGAGATGTTTGTTGAATGTTGTTCGGGGCCCGGAATGCCATGAAGATATAATGTGTGTCAATGGAGTTCAATATAGTTCTTTTCGAGATGCTTGTTGTGCTATTGGACTAATTGAAGATGACAAAGAATATATTTATGGAATAACAGAAGCATGTCAATGGGTATCAGCAAAATCTTTAAGATCTCTTTTTGTCACCTTATTATTTGCTGGTTCACTTACAAGACCTGAAGAGGTTTTGGATAAATGTTGGAAATATTTATCTGATGATATTGTGTACAATCAAATAAGGTCTTTGGGACATCCAAGTATTATTTATTTTTATCATATTAAATTTTGTAATATCAAATGAATGTGACAATTTATTCTATGTTTTAATCCTTTTCAATTCTTAATATTAACTGCAGAGCTAGCACTTGAAGATTCTGAAATAAAAGGTTATGCTTTAGTCGAGGTGGAAAAATTGTTGAGGAATCTCGGTAAAAGTTTAAGAAACTTTGATTGCTTGCCATTTCCTGAAGAAAAAATATTTTCAAAGCTCAACTAGGAATTCAATGATCAATGAGGAGAGCACGTATAGTCAAGAAACTCAACAAAAAGAATATCATGATTTCTTAACAAAGTGCACTGTTGAACAACAGTTGGTTCATGACACTGTTTTGGAAGCTGTGAATTCAAATACAGGAGGAGTATTTTTTGTATATGGACATGGAGGAACAGAAAAAACTTTTGTTTGGAAAGGATTGTCTGCAGCATTACGCTCAAAAGAAAAAATTGTCATAAATGTTGTTTCCAGTGGAATTGCTTCATCTTTGCTACTAGGAGGAAGAACAGCATATTCACGCTTCAAAATCCCTATAAATTCCAATGAAGATTCTGCTTGCAACATATCACAGGGGAGTCCACTTGCTGAATTGATTATAAAAGCTAAACTCATAATATGGGATGAAGCACATATGATGCACAAGTTTTGTTTTGAAGCTTTAGATAGAAGTTGTCGAGATATAATGCATTTTTCCAATCCTGAAGGTTTTAATTCACCATTTGGTGGTAAAGTTGTGGTTTTAAGTGATGATTTTCGTCAGATATTGCCGGTCATTCCAAAAGGTAGTCGCCGAGATATTGTGAATGTAACAATTAATTCATCATATATCTGGGATTATTGTAGAGTCTTGAAACTGAGCAAAAACATGAGAATTCGAAATGCAAGTTCCAATGAGGAATCAAATGAGTAAGAGGAGTTTTGTCAATGGATCGCAAGCATTGGAGATGGCGTTATTGGTGGTGCTAATGATGGAGAAGCAATTATTATTAAATCACAGATTATTTTAAGTTTCTATTTTCTCGACTTTACCCGAGGTATGGGTGGGCCTCACATAAATTTAGGGTCGAACCTTGCATGGCTTTTTTTATGGGTGGGAATTTTCCCGCTTTTAGCTATAGTTGGTTCGACTTTGCTTTAGTATTATAAATAGATTCAGATGATCCTGTTGCGGTCATATATATGAGTCAAAACATGGTGGCATGGATAAAAGTTACTTACAAAATCGAGCCATTTTAGCTCCAACACTGGTTGTAGTAGAAACAATTAATCAATACATGGTTTCATTGAATGAATCAGAAGGTCGATCATTTCTCAGCTCAGATAGTATGTGCACATCTGATTCAAATGGATCTATATTATCAGATATACACACTCCATAGTTTTTAAATACTCTCAACTGTTTATGAGTGCCAAATCATAATCTTTATTTGAAAATTGGAACCACAGTTATGTTGTTGAGAAGTATAGATCATGCAAATGGGTTGTACAATGGTACTAGATTGATTATTACAAAACTTGGCAGTCATGTGCTAAAAACTGAAGTGCTTACAGGTCATAAGGCAAGGGATAAGATTTTAATTTCGAGATTGTCTCTAACATCATCAGATCCAAGATTTTCCTTCAAATTTCAAATGAGACAATTTCCGCTGATAATTTCATATGCCATGACAATCAATAAAAGTCAAGGACAGTCATTAAAACATGTTTGCATATTTCTGAAGAATCTGATTTTCAGCCATGGACAATTATATGTAGCAGTTGCACGAGCTACAAGTCGTAGAGGTCTTAAAATTCTAATTTGTAAGTCCAGTGACTCCGAAGAGACATCATCTACTCAAAATGTTGTGTACAAAGAAGTCTTTCAAAATTTATAATGTAAAATTGTAGTTTTTTTATTGTGAACTTCTTATGTTTATAATATTCATATGCACAAATTTTTATTTACATTGACTTGCTATCATCGCAAATATAATTTAATACATTTGTATTTTTTTATAAGTAGTGTATAATAATCCGTCCAACGCAAAGGTGAATTAGTAATAACTTTAAAATATAATTTAGTAATAAAAAATTATATATTATTTAATAAATAATATTTGAACGTAAAACATGTGTTGTGTAAATTAGTTTAAACTAATGTATTCCATTTTGAAACAATAACCCTAAATACAAAAATAAATAACGACAACCAAGTGAGCTAGGTTGCAAATTTAAAATTTTAAAAAAAAATCTTGTTAAAGAGAAATTGATGATAAGATCATAATAAATTGAAATCACAAAATACTTCGAGCATGTGAGTAGAATAACGTTGCTACGAAACAAATAGCAATTATTTGTTATATAATGTGTAAGCAAGTATCTTGCTACATAACAATTGATTGTGGTAAGCAAGTTGGCCTACAATTTTGCTAAATCAATAGTAACTAAACTTGCCATCAGTAAAATTAAGTTAGTGTAGAACCTTATCATTCAGTTACGGCTGTGATGGTGCAGCGAATTTTTTTGTGCAGTCAAATGGTCCAATTTGATTGTTTTTCCTTTTCACCTGAAAATTATCAAGCATGATATACTATTATTAGACATCAAAGATCTCAGAGACATTTATAAAAACATGAGAAATCATATTCCAATAGATATTGCATCTCTATTCCAATCATTGAATTTAAATAAACCTAATTTTAATGGGCAATTTTTAAACTTCAAAGTATGCATTGAGATTATTCAGATATATTTTTTTTTCTTTCAACATTGCAATTCAATCATTATAAAAGATGTAACACACTTTTGGGAATAAAATGAATACCGGTGACCATGGGCTTGGCTCAGGTATAGACTTGTCTGGAGGTGAATTTTGCACTGCGCCACTTTTCTTTGTAAGGATATCCTGCCAAAAGTTTCATTTCAATGTATTTAAAAGCATTCACTCAAAAAAAAAAAAAAAGTAAATAAACAAATAAAGTAAAAAAATGATAGTCAATTGATAAGAATCAATCAGTTCCAACAATTAGTTAATTAACATACTTCAAGAATATGAATTTAAGCAACTGCAGGAGAAGTATTACGGTCGATGAAGTTATGATATAATGAATGTGTTAAATTGCAAGTACATATGACTTTTTTTACTCTCTAAAACACTTTGTTGAGAAGTTAACCTAGAGTCCTTCACAATGTTTATCGGCAAAACGAGATATATATCAAGAAAGATAATGAAGCATTCAAATGCATGTAAACAATGTTTTTTATTTTGAAAAACAATGGTCAAAATAATAAAAAAACTATAAGAGATCTTGAAGCATTCAAATGGATGTAAACAGTATTTTGTATTTTGAAAAACAATGGTCAAGATAATAAAAAAACTATAAGCTGGAAATAAGAACATATTACCAAAATGGCAATTGGATGGCAATAAAACTAACAGTAAACCAACTAATCTAACCATTTGTCAAGATTGAAAAACAAGAGTTCAAAGAATGAAATATATTAATGCAATTTTCTTCATTACAAGAGATAATTTTGTTCTTGCTGTTAAGATAGATGGCATGAACATACCTCTCCTGCTGCTTCAATGGCAGCCAACCATTCATCAGAAAATGGGGTAGCATTTGGAGGAATAACAACAGAGAGACTCTTCTTTTCTTCCAGACCATCCCCATGCACATTGCTGTCAAGCAGAAAACATATAATTCAGGACATCTTCACAGGGAAGATATAAAAATAATATGGGATGAGGTAATAACCCTTACTTTGGCAGTAATGTGGATTCAACCTTATCGCAGTCCAACTTAGGACGAAGACAACTAAGAGAGTTATTGTCGTCTAAAGAAACTCCAACATTAATGGTATCAGAGAATGACACTCTCGAAGAATCTGTTATGGTATCTTCAATAGCACCCCCAGTTTCAAATACTTCATTACAAATCTCAGATTTTGAAGGAGATTCCCTCGCAAGGTTGGAGCTTCTTGAAATGACTTGGTATACTTCTTCGTTTGTTACAGATGTTTTCACACTCCCTACGGTATTATCTTCAGAGAATACATCAGGAAGATGTTTAGCCGGCACACTGTCATTACGAAGCACAAGATTTTCTGCAACAAATTCATCACCAGCTAATGCCATGCTTTCTGATTGTTGAAAGCAGCAGTTATTCAACATATTGCTTTCTAACGACTGCACCAGCATAGTCTTTGTGCGCTGTAAACTCTTGAGGGTATCAATATCAGATTCACTATCCTTTAATGACATTGTTGAACTCAACCCATATTCCACTGAACCGATTTGTATACATGGAGGCTCATCACAATCAAAACTAGTGCTGACTGGACTATTGCAGCTTTCAGATGAAAAGGAATTACCAACAGAGTCACACTCATCCATTCTGAGAGGTCGTGCCATACCTGTCTCTTTACCAAGATTGTTTTTACGTCTTTTACCCAAAGACTGAGAGAATGACAACTTGGTGGGAATCACTTTGTTTCCATCTTTTCTGTCTGAGGCTACAAGCAGAAGTTCATCAATGTTTTCTTCGTATTGTAAATTCTGATGAGATAATCTTTTATTCAATTTGCCAATTTGTTTTGGCTCCACTGCAACTTTTTGATGAAAATCTTGAGCCTCTGAACTTTCACCAGTTTGGTTGTTGTCATTAACAACCTCAGGCATTGGCTCCACTGCAACTTTTTGATGAAAATCTTGAGCCTCTGAACTTTCACCAGTTTGGTTGATGTCATTATCAACCTCGGGCATTAATTTAGTATCATTATTACAGCGTTCAACTATAGAAGCAAATACAGAATTCTGCATCTGAGCATCTGCTACAGGTAAATCATCAGTCAATATCTTAACACCATATTGATGGTTGGACTCGAAACATGGACTTTCAGCCATGGCCTCCCCCTGTTCTGAAGCTTTCATATTTTTAATGCAGTAAATTCTGTTTTGCTGGGACACATCCAGTTTCTCAGTTGCTCTTTCCTGAGAAATGTTCTTATCAGTTCTCTTTTCATTCTCCCCAAGTAATAGAGGGTCAGTTATCTCCAAGTGAGCTTCATGGCAATCTGGCTTGCAACTACTTTTGTTCCAATCACTATGCATTGCCAAAGTATTCTGCACTCTGTCATCAAAGCCATCTGTGCTCTGTGTAGAATCATGATTCAAGACCAAAATGTTGCATATCTTATTTTTTGCAGGCTGTTCATCAGCTGCATTTATTGTTTGAGATTCCGGAATAGCATAATTCTGTTCCAATACTAGTTCTGAATTGCTCCATTCACTTTCACAAGATTCACCTTTTACTGGGCAATCATCAATATTATTCTTGAGAAAACTATCCATTGAGTGGTTTTGACTTCCATTTTGTGATGACACTTCAATGTCAATCTTCTGCACTTCAGCCTCCTCACGAGATATCCTCACAATCTCATTTTTCTTGGGAAGTTCTTGAATCTGTCCATCAAAAACATTATTACTGTCTTCAAAAATCGTATCAACTGAATGAGAATAAGAAACATCAGAAAGGGTGTCCAATCCCACCTCATGCATAGGCTTTTGATCCAATTTTGGTTTAGCTAAATCAATGACACTGACATTAGACGATGCAGTAAATTCTGAACGGGAGCATATAGCCTTACTACTGCTGATTCTGCTATCTGGGATTCTATCATGCAACTTGGTGGTTCTACTCAAGTTGTCTAGCAACCTCAAACTTCCACGGTTCTGGGACCCATAAACATCCAAGTGAATACCTCTCAATGGCAAATCCCGGTAGCTAGATGGCTTGGGCTGCATAAGTAAGAGAATTAATACTACAAGAGGAAGCGTAGTATAATTATTCATTCTACTTATAAATGTCTACTTGACAATCAAAGTTTAAGATACCTGACTAAAGAATGACAAAGATGGCGATGGCATTCTCAAACCAGATGGTTTCGTTGTTTGATTTAGCAAAGGAGGCAAGGTTTTAACATTAACATGAGCATTCTGAGAATATGAAGATGCAAAAGTTGCCGAATCATATGGTTGGCTATTGCATGAGCTCTCTCGCCTGATTTGAGTCACACTAAGTGGAATCATCTTTGAATCTGAATTGACTTTGTCAACTGTCATTGGAATCATATTGATGGACACATGTCTATTGAATGATGAGCTGCCCTGTAAAAATCATTTAATAAACTTTGAGGGAAGTAATCCAGTAAAATAATGAAACTCTAGGTGCATTTGCCTGGTGAAAGTTATGCACTAGCTGCTGGAACAGTTTTCGTTTCACCAGCACCTAAATAAAGTAGCCAGATTGTTACCAAATCTCCATTTGAATGCCGGGCTGATTGGAGAGCAGTAGGCCTTGACGTGTTCTGAGCATTCTTCGTATTACTTTTTAAGTAGCTATTTAGTTCCATGTCTCTCTGGATGCTAAAATCTGCATGGGAAGAACACTGATGATAGTAGGTGCACCATGCTACTAAATAGTAAATACTATTTGCCAATAATGAAGAACGTCTGAATTAAATGGTCCATTATTCAAGAGCATGCACAAACTAAAGTAGAATAGAGCTGTTTTACAATGATTCACAAGTTACCCATCAACACACAATTACCTGGTTGAGTAATCTGATTTTGCTTCACGCGGCTCCCCCTGAGTATTGTACTCCTAGTTGAAGCACAAGTTGGACTGAGGCCAGGCTTTAAACCAGGAACTTTAGGCAGCCTTAACTCACTGCCTAGAGCTTTACCAACATTTGCATTTGCCCGCCTTTTTAATGTTTAGAATTATTAAGGATTAACAAGTTGAAAATTACAACAGAAAATGAGTGGAAAGTGAGAAAACAACCAGATTCATTATGCATTATCATCAAAGGATATGATGGTGAAGGTGAAGCTCGAGGACAGTCAGCATATTTTGACCCCAGTTTGCTGCCAGTGTTTGTTGGAGCTTTGTGAGAAGGCTGAAAGATTATAAACATCAAAAGACTTAAAAGGATGACACTTCCTATCATTAGAAAGAGAAACATTACCCAGTTGAACTGACCAGAGAAGTTGCTGCCATACGATTGGAGGATGATAAATTAAGCTTGGGTGGAGACAGATCATTTTCTTTATCATTACGGGAGTGAATATCTTGGCCGGATCTAACAAGATTGTCTTCACTTATGAAAGGTAATCCTCCTCCACAAGATACACCACTTATGGCAGAGAGTTCTAGGGGATCCAAAACACCTGCGGGAAAAAACAGTCCTAACTATTAACCTCTTTCCTAGTGACCGTAAATTTAACAGTCATAATCATTACCTCACTGCTAATGAACGTCAAAAAAATATAATTAAATAAGAAAAATAGTCAGTGAATGGATACATAATGAGACTGGCCACCTTCTTCAGTGAAAAAGGCTCTATCCCATGCTAGGCTTTTCCGCAAATTATTTTTCCCTCCTTTTTTCTTTCTTTTCATCTGCTGTGGATCCAGAGAAAGGTTTGAGGCTCCAGATTTATTTACATTGATATTCTCTTTGAAGCAGCTATTCTCTTTAGATGGACAACAAGGGCTTGCTAAATCCGGAGCTTTTTCGAATGATTCTACAAAATTGAGAGGAATTAATAAATTAAGCCATCATAATAACGCATACATCATCTCAGAATCAGAAGAATATACCAACTAATAACCAATACCATGTCATAAGTTAAAACTACTACAAAAATCCATCCTTGCACCAATTTTTTTCCACTCCACAAACTGAAGCAGAAAATGAAATCTACTCTAGATCTCGATTGACTTAATTCAATTGAAATATATCACTGCAAAACAGTTTCAACCACGCCATTCCAGAAATATGCATTGAGCAGCTCTCCGAGAAACGAAAAGGCATAAACTGAAACCCTAAGAGTAAGAAACTACAGCTGCATCGTAATTTAATCAGCCAAAACCTACTACATTGGAGTAAAAGATCCTCATTGTGAAACGAGAGAATGAGAACGGTACGGTACAGAAAACGGAAATCCCACCGGTTGATGGAGTTCGAGCCGTAGAGCTGATGGCGATTCGATTTATCGAATCCGAACGCATCTTTAATCCCTTCCTGCGGCGTCTCAGCGAAGCAAGACAAGTAATTATTCATAAAAACAAGGTTGAAATTGAGGAATTTCTCGGAGATAGAAAATCTGATTTTCAGATCCCAGTATGGATATAGTTCGAACTCTGAAGCTGCCGATATTTTGAAAATGAAGCGGGCGGGAATATAAACGGCGAAGCGCGTGACGCCACTCGCTAGAAGTTCGCCTTCGCACTATTGGACCGTTAAGTCTTATCTTATAGTATCTGAAAATTAATTTAACAAAACAATAAAATAAGATTTGTTTTCAAATGTTTCATCAAATTTATTCAAAAATATAAATGTTTGGTGGAGTAAAAAGAGTATTGGCATCTCTTTTTTCTCAATAATTAAAATTCTACACTGATGAAGGCCTTTTTTATATTGAAATTTCTTTTATTTTAATTAAAATTAATTTTACATAATATATTTGGAATCAAATTTACAATGAGAAAATTCTATTTAATATGCTCATTTGAATCGAAATACACATTTTTGGAACGAATTATATACAAATCATAATTTCTACCATAATGTATATTTTAAAAAAAATATCATCATTATAAAATTAATATCGATTGAAATATCTTCTTAGGGTCAAGCCCGTTTGGGCATGACGCGTGAGCCCTAGGCAAGGCATGGCAGCCCATTTCTAGAAATCACCAAGCAGTCAAGCATTGGCCTCGTTGCAAAACGAAGCCCAAGCTAACCAACGTTGAAGCTCAAGCCCACCAAAAGGTTAGACAACGGTCAAAATGTTATGTTAGTCCTCACCGATCCCAAGTTTTTGGGATTGACGGTCGTCAGACGAGCCATTTCAAAAAAGACGGAGGCCTCGACATTTTTGGAAGGATTAAGCTCAAAATCTTGTAACGAGCCCCCTCCTTGTACCTATAAAATGAGGTTTCGACTTCATTTTTTGGATCCATTTTTTCATTACGGAGATTAGAACGAAAACTCTATCCTTAGTTATTCATATTGGTTTTGAATATTGTCCGATTTTAGCAATTGTCGACCGTCACCTTTGACTAACCTACATCAACTGCGCTACTCCAATTCGATAAGCTCACTTTGTACATTCATCCTTTTAAGCATTTCATGGTTGAAGTTTGTGTATTTTACATTATTTGTTGTCCATTTCACCGCAATAACTGCTTTCTTTATCGTCCCGCTGTTCAAATTAATCTAATAAATTATACTCCCTCCGTCCCATTATATTAGGGACGGAGAAGTGTGCACAAAAACCAATGTGCATTAGCGTAAAATAATTAATATTTTATTGATGAGTGGGAAAAAGGTTGTCTTTTTAGGAAATGAGACTAATAAATGGGACGGACCAAAAAGGAATATGAGACTAATATAATGGGACGGAGGGAGTATTTGTTTGTACTTGATTGTTGAATCACTTATTCGGTTGTTATAATTTGTATATTTTGCTTTATTGCCTCGTTATATGCTAATTATTATTTATTTTCGTTGACTATTTTATGCACCTCTATATACTGAAAATTCGAGCATTAACATCACACAACATAATTGCAAATTCGAGCATTAACATCACACAACATAATTGCAAGAAAGACTCGCACAATTTTTGCCCATTAAAAATTGGCTTGTAATCAAGGAAGTGTCAAATCAAACCTAACTTTCTTGGTTAACGCAACTACGTTAGAAAAAAAAAAATGCATAACCTAGAAAAGAAGACAACATCAACGTTTGATACACATTTACATAGTGCCACTCAAACTACTCGCAACAGATTTATCTTCAGACGCCGCAAATTATTCAAATCCCACACATTTTTACATAGGCAAGACTTTTCCAACACTCAGTATATGGTTCTTAGCATTTGAGGTTTCAGAAAATCCAAATATTTCAACTACAAGTACAGCAGAATGAATGCATGAAAACTGACCAAGAAACTCGAGGGCACAGTTACTACACAACTCTAGCTTATGTTGCATTCTCTTGGGTTTTCACCATCTTCTGCAGCATCGCCGTCTGAAAATCCTAAGAGGTAAGCATCCCGATCATCGTCATCCTCATCACTCTCTATATCCTCTCTGTTGTATCTTCTCTCCACGTACACGTGTGCTTGCCTCCTGTGGAGACGCAAAACATGCATGATCACGTCCGGTGTGAATGATGCCCGGGAATGGTCCTCCCGACCTTGCCTGTTAGCTTCCATCACCTGCAGTTCAGATATGGAGATATTGTCAGTAGTTGAGAGGCTGATGAATGAAGTATTGAAGTCGGAGAGAGTCCCTCCTATTGCATACCTCCTGAATATTGTCAGGCAGAGGGTTGATATCATTTGAAGAGGGAGACCAAAGTTTTACATTCTTTTCGATTCCACATGTAGCAAGCATTGGCATCAGTGGATGGGATTCCAGCTGGTTTACAATGCTCCTATCACCAAGCATCATACGAACAATTTCACTGCTCTTCTTCTTCCAGATAAATATGTGACCGCAATCAGACCCACTCATGACGTATTCATCGTTTGGACCAAAGAAGTTCACTCCTTTGATTGTTCGTGAGTTCCTGTGACCTGAATAAACCTGTGCTTCTGTCGATTTAGTCAAGTCTTCTGATGGTGGAGGTACAAAATTTGGCCCAAAACCCATGTTCCTTTGAAACAGATATATGAGCTCATCATTGTATGAGACGAGCAGTTCGCTAGTGTTGGAGTAAGCCAATGCTGTAATGCGAACATCATCTTTCTCAATAAGGTGTTGAGGGCAAAAGGAGTTGACAGGGCTTCCTTCTTTAGTTGATGGGCTTACATGGTATTTCCTGATGTCATAAATCCGTGCATAAACATCAGAGCCTCCAACAGCAAAATAATTAGGATTTCTTGGGTCAATAACTATGGAATTGAGTCCGACACTTGAAGACCGGCTGTTTTCTCCGAATGAAGAGCAATAGAAAAGCTTGGCAGCAGAGCAATTGCGTAGATCATACTGTAAAAAAAATAAGGAGTTGGGCGTTAATGAAGGATTTAATGGAGATTTGCTATTGGTATCAGCAATAAAAAGCCTACGTGGTGCACATAGCCATCCTCCCCACAGCTATAAAACACGTATGGACTGCCTGGTTCCACAGCCAAGCTGTGAACACGTCCTTGGTGCTTTGATAGTCTCTTAGTTTCCACTGAACCATTCTCCAGCAGCAGGCCAAGCCTGACCTGCACCAGGAAATGAAGTTTGCAACTAAAAGCAACATAAAAGTCTTATTACTCAATGAAGACTTGGATATTCTAATCAGCATGAATTTTAGTAAGCAGTTAGCTCGGAAAAATGTTACCTCAATCAAACAAAGATCTAAGCTAGCAAATTAAGCAGTTCTATATTTATGGTTGTAGGGAATCCCTTGCTTTGTGTGCAGAGGAGATGGTAATTCCACTAGCTATGCTCATATTCTTCCCCATTCTATATGTTCTCATGTCAATATTTACAAGTTAGTCTGCCATTTAAAACCATCCATCAGCTTCGTTCTCGAAACTGCTCATAGATTGCATATCAAACAGTAATAAGACTCCCAAAATGCACTTGTTGGTTTATTTACCTGGCAATCAGCCGAGGAAGTAATTATTTTTCTATCATCAGTGAATGGCATGAATTTTGCCTGGAATACATTGTCCAAATGGCCAGATTGATATGACAATTTAGGTTTCTCAGTTGCCCAGTCCCAGATCATAATTTGCTGGTCATCAGAACCAGATGCAAGCAGCTCACCGGTAGAGTTAAATGAAATTGCATTTACACATCCCTGATGACCATTCAGTTTTGCGTACATATCAAGGCGCTGAACCAGAATCTGCAGCAAGCAAGAAAAACTGGTGAGATGATTCATTGTACATCAGTGTTTCCATAAACAGAATGGAGAGTAAACTGGTTGTGCTACCAGTTATTGTTCCAACTGGTGGTGTACCAAAATTAAATTTATAGTATAAAATTATATACAATAAGAATAAATTTAGAAAGATTACAAAAAATGACATTTTCCCACTATAAAACATCAGTCATCAAGAATTTATTTTTCTTTTAAATTTATTTTATTTAATAAGTCTTTCAAATAAATACTAGCATAAATTTTCGTTGGGACATTATTTACATTTTGCTTTGGTTTGCATTTTAGAATAGCTATGTAATATATATTTTAAAAATAAAAAATGGAATGGAAATGGATGGATGAATATATATATGTGATTGAATTTACACCAATCATCTCAGGTTAAAACTTTTACAAAATCTAATGCGTAATTGTTTTATAAGTTATGCTTCAAACACATCGTGCTTAATTGTCATACATATTTTGTTTATTTTTCAATAATTAATTTTTGTACACAACCATTGATGCGGTCAATTCAAGGGCAGAGATTCATTCCTATTTAGCATAAGCTTTATTTTTAGCATTGAATCCAAACTCTCTCTCTATATATACAAAGACACACATATAGATAAAATCCAATTCGTTGTCTAGTGAGGATCAATGAGAAAATTAGAAAAAAAAATTAAAAATTTGCAAAAAATCTAGAAAATAACTTATAATATAGTGATACCAATACTAATGATGGATGGAAGTATTGATATTTTTTGGGAATCATTAAAAAAGTCCATTTAATAAAGCCTTTTATACCTTATAAATTAGAAATGGACACACATTCACGTGTATACTCTAAAGGAACATCCTAAACCTTAATTCAAGTAAATTATTTTTCTCACTTCCTCCTCTCGTTTCCTTTCTGACGCCGCCACGTAGAATCCTTTCTTTCCCTATATTTCTCTTATTCCTCTGATGCACAATTTCTCAAACATATTTGCAATTTCATTTGTCCATCATCACCTACAAGGCTACAACCTACGACTCATAAAAAAACTCAACAAAGGCTACAGATTTGCCATCCCTCCTTCATGCACTCCTCATTAAGTGGTGTTTATTCCTTTTTTGTGAGAATACAATGACTGTTTTCACGTGACCAAATTTATATAGAATCATCATCCGGCATTATGAGTTATTGGCTACAAAGATAAATACTATTCAAACAAACTGGAGGAATAAAGTTAAAAATTTGCTTGCTTTTCTCTGAAAATGAGGCCCCCTTAACGGTCTCCCAATTTTTTAAGTTTCCAAGTTTCTAGAATCTAGAGTTCTCAACCAAACTAGATTAAACCTTGTTCTCAGAATCAGCCAGTCCAGTCAAGTATGTGTTGTGATATGATGCAAAAACATAACAATAAGAAGGAAAGCACACACACACCCCAAGGACAATGCAGCATATCATTTCGCTGAAAAGAATAGTCGAAGCATGAAAATGCATAAATGCCACATGGGTCTCGAATTCTTGATATTGTTACATAATATACCATCTATTTTCTCTGCAAATACGTGTATCCTTTTGCATTTGTATCCTCACCATACAATTTAAACCAAAGAAAGTAGTTATCCCTCCATTTTAGTACAAAACTTCTACTGGCTTGGAAATTATGTGATCAAACAAATTCTTTTTTTTTTAACATTTACAGGAATTGCTTACTTATTGACGAAAGTGTGCATTAAACATTCTTAGTTTGATACTATTGTTACATGGTTTTAAAATCCACCTAGAATTTGGCTAAATTTTCACAGTTAGAAAAGACAGTAATAGATAGTTTTAGCTAACAGGTTGACAATAATTGAACGGGTTGGACAATGGCTTTTGATATTGTGTTAACTAATACTGAAGGTCAAAATGAAAAGTCCAACTACAGCACCTGAATCGATGACAGAGTCCTTAATAAAATTCCATTATATATTGGCAAAAGAAATATGCAATAGCTTTCACAAGATTAGGATGGAAATGCCATAAAGGCTAAAGTGAAAAGAAATTTGAAGCTGAAGATAGCACATACAGAATACAGTCAGGAGAACCGCTTCAGATTGTTTTCAGTGTAGTTCGCATAGGACGGTACTAGTTTATTGTAGCTTAACTACTACCATACAACATTTACTGGATCAAAGCTTATTATTTTGGTGGCCAAATTATGCGAGCTCAAAAGACAGCACAATACACGACACGTTATAACCATACTGACTGGCACACACCATCCTATTCTAAACCTTGGTAAAGCCCATACAGTTGGCAACAAAAAACTCAGATATAGTCATTAGGTTTGAGATTTAATACCTGCAGCTAGCAGCATTCTTCTTTATGTAGAAAGAGCAACTAGTACAAAACTCTCAAAGAACGATTTTAAACCAGTGTGAATTACTAAGATGACTTCCACCTGTTCAACTAGCATTCAATCACATCATGGCACTCTAAAAGGCACTATTTTGCTGAATTTTTAAGGTTGTCTGTGTGGCTATATCACAAAGTTTTTGATGGGTAAGGCTCTATTCTGCATGTAGGCGGTTTCTGATTCCCAGCTACCACAAACAAAAGTACAATTTTAGTATGTGTTTCCCTTTTAAATCTTTTGTTTGATCTAAGATTAGCATGATCTTCCAAACTTGAAACTCGGAGAGACAATCCAAGTTGTCTATATCTCCATCCATAATGAGCACATGCCACACAACCACAAAAGTTGAGCTACAATCCTTCATGTAGAACTCATCCCGACACAAGAGGTCCTAAGCCCAAGCTAAATCCCCTAGTTCAGCATATGGGACTCATGTAGTATCATAACAACTCTATGGCTAATAGCCTAAAACAAACCCTAACATCTTGCCCCTGTAATTCATTTAGCTGTCAATTCATATCCAAATCTTGCAGCTTTTGATTTGGAGAACACAAGGAACTTCCACATCATCAATAAGAATTGCAATCAAGCACCATGAACACAAAACCACTAAATTCCACTCCGTCTATAATCACAATCTTCTGCTTCCAGTCCGAAACCAAACTCCTTCAACCATTCTCATAGATCATCCCAGTCAACACACCACATGGACCGAGACACCCACAGAATTACATAACCAGCAACACAAAAAAAAAAAAAAAAAAAACCGACAGATCACTAGCATCCAGTGATTCACTTGTCGATTCAATACCTCCGTAATCCATCACAATCTTACATATCAAAATCCATACACACACACAGATAACACAACTGAGCGACACATACATATAAATATAACGAACGACGGCGAACCTGTGAAGCCGAAAGGCGGCGCGAGTAAATCCTGGGCGAGAATAAACCCATCTCTCTCTTGCAAAATTGGTTCAACAAATTGTCGGAATTTCTGTACAATCCCTCCATATCAAGTCGAATTTAGCTTCCGGAGTAGAAAAAAGTCGAAACAGAAGAGCGATATCCTATGAAATTAAAAAATTTCTCACACTAAACAACACGGTAAAGGGAGAGGACAAGAGGAACAGTGAAATGAAAAGTGGGCGTGGCATCCGCAAAGGGAACGAAAGCGTACATATACCACCATACGGGGAGCCAGTGCAAACACTCTTCTCCGTGTGAATTACTAGGGAGAGAGGAGAGGGAGATGGTGATGACCGATGATGATGAGGGAATTCAGTGGAGGTTTCAGGAAATGACAGAAATGATCATTGATCGGTAAGGATATATGTTTTTAGTCCTACAAGATTTGGCGTCATTTTTTCAGAGACCCTTTAACTAAAGGCAAAAAGTTTGCGTTTTGCAGGGCTAAATGATTTAGGCGGGTTTTATTTTATTCAAATGGGTTCACCTATCCTAAATAGGGTATATTATATGGGTTTAGACTTGGGTTAATGAATAAAACCCGCTTAAATCATTTAGGCCTGCCTAACCCAAGACCTTCCCTTAACTAAATAAGTACTAACACGTTTTATGCTTCCATCATCATCCCTTAATATTTAATTAACCACCCTTTCATCATAAATTTTGTTTGGGACAATAGGACAATATATCACATTTTAAACAACAATTCCAGTTTTTTTTTTTTTTTAATAATTTTAAATAGCAAAAATTATAGAACACATTTAAAAAATAGCATCACTTAAGAAAAACTTCACAAAATAGCAAAAGTGTATTTTCTCTGTTAATAAAATCTCAATCTCTCAATCATGTTTATCGATTTGTGCGAAAAGTCCAACTATTTGATTATTTTATTATTATTCATTTAAGGTTGCATTACAATAGTAATATTAAAGTAATAAAAAAGTGAGAAATTTCAGCCGAAACTCGCATTCAAAATGGGCAGGAACTCTGTTCGAATTGGGCTGGAAATAGTTCAATTGGGATGAAAGTCGGTCATTATAGCTGGAATTCGTATGGAATTCGGATAGAATCGGATGGAACTCGCTTAAATGAGCTGAAACTCAACAAAAATGGGATGGAAGTCCATTTTAAATAAATTTTCGTATGGGATCTTTTGAAAATTCCATTACATCTTGTGATTCACAAAAAATATAAATCATGTAAAATTTGCTGGTATTTAGAATTGAAATGTGAAGCACATAAAATATAAATCATGGGAATTACAAGCACTTTAAATTGAAATTTCATGTCCTCAGTTTAACACAATTAAACCGAACATATTACAATACGTGAGGCAATAAAATTCCTAAAACCCAAACAAATTAATTAGGCGGAACTCTTTCTGGGCAGGCACGTTTTGTGTGACTTGTAGATCCACATATACTGCATTTCTTTGGAGCTCGTCGTTTACTAGTCAATGTTTGTCCCGCCTCTGCTCCTGAAGGACGACGACTATTTCTTGGTCGACCGGCTTGACGATTCACAATCGGCGGCAAAACAACACAAGCTTGTGCTTCTGGTGATACAACTCACTCATCTTTTGGAGGCAGCGGGTGTACGATCCCTCCATATATTTCTTGCCAATTGGATGTCTTGTAGTATGACCAAACATAGTCATATATACTTGTACCCTTGAAGTTGTGTCAATAACAATGATTAAGTTGATCATTATAAATTAAAGAATGATGTATTGATATATTTTACTAACCGAATTGCAACAATAACATGCGAGCATGGAATGAGATCCAGCTGAAATCACGACAATCGCACAAGTTATCTTGGAGATCAACCTTCTACGTTCTTTCTGCGTTGTTGACCTAGAATTGTTCATCAATAATAGCTAGGGGTGGCAATTTTTTATCCGATCTGATAATCCGACACGAATCCGCACAATAATAACGGATACGGATTGAGGCTTATCGGATATGGATCCTTATCGGATCGACACGATAAGGACACGAAAATTTCGGATCGGATTCAGATTGGATACAGATCGAATTGGATAATTCATTAAACGGATCGAATTCGGATCGGATACGGATATTCGTTAATAAATTAATAAAAATTATTTATTTTTTAAAATAAAATAATTAATTAATTGATTTTGATATATTAATATAGATTTAGAGTTCTTTCAAAAACTCAAATATCATGGTTCTTCATTGGTCTTGTCCCATTTTATTAATTCACCACCAAAAAATGTATTTATTTATCTATTCATTATATTTTTTAATATTTATTTTCTTCTACTATCAAAATTTAATAACTTTCTTTTTTTTTTCAACTTCAAGTTTTCAATTAATTTGCATCAATGGATTCACTAATTGGTGAGATCTTAAATTTTAATGCTGATGAAAGTATTGTAGATTCTCATCCATTGTCTCAAGTCTTTCAATTTCACCATGATAGATTAAAGATATTTATTATAATTTATTTTACTTGTTATAAATTTTAAAATTTTAATTAATATTTTTCTCCCTCAAAATTGTAAGTGGAGTATTGACGACTAAGGTGAAAAATTGACCAGTATTTAGAAATGAGCATGCTTGACCACTAGAATTTGAATTTAAGATTTATCTATGTATCTTGGGATATTTGATTGAGGATTTTAGTTTCAAATAAAGTTTTAGTATTATTTATTTATCAAACACATTATTTCAACAATCAAATATGAATATTTCGTATTATCTTATCAAATTTTTTTTGGATTTTAATTATGTTTATTGAAACAGATTCTTATTGAATTAATTCGATTTGGATTCTTAACGGATCTTTATCGGATCGGATACATAACGGATCATTCGGATTGGATACTTATTGGATCCTTAACGGATATGGATCGGATTCGTGCGGATACGGATTTGAGCTTAACGGATCGGATACGGATACGGATTTTAATTTTTCTTAACGGATCGGATATGGATTTGATCTTAACGGATCATATCGATAACGGATTGACACGATAATAGCCACAACAGAGTATCTATTCGAAAGCTCCAGCAAATGAGTCAATTTGGCCATGCATTCCTCAGTCAACTCTTCGTTTCTTGCAAACGCCTTAGCTCGTCTTTCGTCAAACCCTTTTTCGATAATGTGCCTATATAGCTCGACAACAAAACAGATCGACAGACGTCTAACATCTAACAGTCGGGAGTTGAATACTTCGGCTGCATTCGATGTTATGAAGCTATATAGGTGAACCAGGCATTTTGACCTTGCCCACTTTTCCGGTCCCAGCGTCATGAGTTTGTTGTAAGCTGTCGGGCAATATTGTGCAATCTGGTCAGTTGCCTTCTGATAGATTATAGAACGGTAAGCATAGGCTGCCTTGTGGTATAACTTCACAATTGGAGCAGTGAAGGTTGTCAACTTGTTCTGGATATGGTAACAACATAAAGCGTGTGTTGCCTCTAGATAAACCAAACTTATTGTGTTTGCTATGCTGATGTGTTGGTGTTAAACAATCAGCAATTGCTCATTAGAATGGAAAGCCATCCGGATCCAGGACATAAATCATGTCCAGCTCTCATCATTCTCGATCGGTGCAAATCCAATTGCCAGAGGGAATATTTGCTCGTTGCCGTCTTTGGTTACAACAACCAATAGCACACCTTTATTTCTTCTCTTGAGGTGTGTGGCATCAACGACAATCACTTGTTGTAATAAAGTTATGAATGTTGCACGCTACACACCCAAGCAAACACAGAACTGTCGTAGTCATCCATCTTCGCCGATATTAAGGTCGGTAATGGTGCCCGAATTGTGCTGTTCGAGAACATGAAAATATTTCGGCAGCAAGTTGAAAGAATCTTGTAAGCCACCATATATCATAGCTATAGCTCCATTTTGAGCTCATAGAGCATTGTTGTAGCTCACCTTAATTCCAAAACTCTGTCGAAGGTCCGCCATTATATCTCGCGGTTTCATCATCGATCCTTGTCGGCGCATTCTCCAGGCAAAATATGCAGAGATAGCCTTCGAGCGTATAGTTCTGCTTTGGATGTTGTCCAGACTTGTAACACAAATATGACTCGGGCAGAATTTGTATACCCAGCATTCTTCTGAATTAGCGTCTCGAAGAATGAATGAACAGTTATCACTGCGGCTGCAACTATATTCCACCCGAGTTTTAGTAGATCGTGACACTTTAAGTTCAACTTGATGCTCCATGTGCCAAAGTCCGACAGCCACATACAAGTCCTCTTTTTTCCAAAACAATGATCCTTTTTGCAACTCCTCATCCAATACTGCTTGAACATCTCGCGATATAGGTATGTCAGATGTATCTACCGGAATTATTGGTAGTAACCAATTATTCATTTGCTGACTTAGGACATCAACTATTTCTACCGGTAATGGCTGAGTCGGGACCATGCTTGATACAATGGCACCCATACCACCTTCTTCTCGGACCCAAGCAGTGAAATCTTTAATTGTACAATTGAATAACGAAGCATTGTAATTGTGGCGTTCATCACCATTGGATGATTCCGTATCGAATTCAACTTCGTCGTCATCATCTGACTGGACAACTACATTCGGATTTTGTGTGTTGGCACCGTCTTCATCATCATCACCATCATCATCATTAGGTGCATTGTTGTTTAAATCGGGTACTGGAGAACTTCGACTTCAACTGCTTCCTTCTCCAAACATCATTGATGATGAAAAACGATGTAGTTCTTTTGGTGTTGGACTATAAGGGTTGTGCGGTTGTGGGCTCAATGAAGCCATAATTGGCCTGTATGGAGATGGTTGTCGTCGAGAGCTTTCAGCAGCTTCATTGGATTGCATGTTCATCACTAAATAAATATTCGACTCCCACAACATGTTACAAAGCCGTTAAAGGTGTTTATCCGTCGCGAGAACCAAAGAAAGCTCTAATACCCTCGCGCCATATCAGCAGATTCATGGCTCGAGATTTTAGCCATGTCAGAAGCCACAAGTCTAGTCGTAGACCCATGGCAGCCCAACCGTCATCCGTAACATCAGGTGCCGATCCAAATTCTTCTTATTTTGATCTCAACCGTTAAAATCAGGGTTTTCTACCCATCCTTCTGCTATAAATAAGGGTTATTCATCGATTCTGTGTTAATCACATTCATTTGGACCCTTAACATATCTCCTTAACATCCCTCACACTCTATCCAAATCTCCGTTAAAATCTTCCAACACTTCATGATGGAGCCACCCAAGCTCATAGGATAGAAGAACAGGAGAGTCAAAGCCTCGATGGATGGAGATACATTCAAAAGCAAGCACCTTCTCGATATGGTCAAAGAGGGGAAAGAAATAAGGAAAAAATAGAAGAGATCAGAAGTATAGAGCAGAGTAGTTGGAAGAAACAGTAGAAGGAGTAGAAGTCGTCTCCTTCTACAAATCGACGAGACAATTGCTCACTGCTCAAAGTGACATGCCAACAACGGGGCATTATAACTTAGAGAACTCTCCGCTGCATTGTGTCCACGAAATTGCCAACTAGGACATTTTGACGAATGAGAGAAGGATCCCGGGAGGGGGAATGTTAAAACTGAGAAGATGTCCACCCCCCTTCTCGGAAGAAACTGCTGAAAGACAACATCGAGGGCGATGGAAAGCTGGTCAGAATATCAAACTCGCTTCACTCGATGTGGTACTGTGCTCGGATAACAGAACCCACAACAGTCAATTGAAGATCAAGACCACTTTAGCCTAGTATAGACTTGCAATAGTTCTGTAATAGGTTCTTGAGTTAGTTTATCCTTGTACTTGTAATCAAAACTCACTATATGGATAAGCTGACTTGTTGATGATAATCTCTTTTTGTCCAACAAATGGTCTTCATCTTCATCACTGAACTTACATAATCTAGTGTAATCAGCAAGCTTCTTCTTCTCTTTTACTTAAGACTTGAATGCTCTGAATTTACTTGAAATTTTTTTAATCGAGCAATATCTCTCCCAAGGATAAAGGGGGAAGATCTTAAGTATAGTAAGCTGAGTTTGAGGGGGAACTTTCTCTGAGTTTATAGACTAATAGTTTCATACTTGTAAAATTCTAAAAGATTTTCGCTCTTCATCAGCTTAGGTTAGAGATGGCTTTGACCACACCAAAAAGGGAAAATTGTTAGGAAATTTGTTAGAAATCTCATATTATTATTATTATTATTATTATTATTATTATTATTATTATTATTATTAT
>JAPKLW010000720.1:167050-258787 GCA_026898455.1 Plectranthus barbatus
ATTATTATTATTATTATTATTATTATTATTATTATTATTATTATTATCATTATTATGTTTTGGTGGGTCAAAGAATGTAAAAGTCATCTAAGATAGTTTCAGCAAAGTAGAAAAACATAAAGTCATGTATATGATCAATATCAAGTTGTAAGTTGGAGCTAATATGAAGACTATATTGGTTAATTAGTCTAGAATGCGCTAAAGACTCAACAGACTAAGGTTCGCGCCGAACTTACAAGTCTGGAAGAATATGAGTCTGACTGATAAAATTTGGATTCTCAACAAGTATGGGTCCAGCAAGTATGGTCTCAACGAGTTCACCAAACTTACAAGCATATAGTTCGAGCGTATACTGAAGAATGACATCACCAGCGTGGACTTGCAAGTTTGACGGCACCAGCGTAGACTTCCTAGTCTAGGTACCAGTGCAAAGGCATAAGAAGAATTATTTTAAGAACATACTAACGAAGTACAGACTTTAAGGATTGGAGATTCCTTAAAGTCTGCAAGCACAAAACTCTAAGTTTCGATACCTAGGACATTCAGTCCAAGACTCCTCAAACTGACGAATACTGCTGTTCTGACGCAAAGGTAAAGCGTCACAATCACTGTCACAAAAAGCGAAATATCTCGAAAAGCATCACCCACCTGCCTAGTGCAGCAATCAACAGAGACATCCGATTGGACATCTTTCAATTTGTCTCTAGCGAATATTTATTTCAAATCTTCTACCTCACGGCTATAAATACCGGAAGATCTTCAACATAAGAAGGTTACAACTTACGAACAACGCATACACACGAACAAAAATACGACTTACGAACTACATTACAAAGTTACCGAATTGATTTACGTGAAAGCTAATAATTATTAAGCTTACTAAATCGTTCGAGGCTTTTAAGCTTTTCTGTGTGTCACCTTAGTGAACACAAGACTCAGAACCTTAGAGTTCTTGAGTTATTCTCTTGGTAGTCTTTCTCTCTAAGAAAGACTACAACAATTAGAAATGCCTTGTACTCTAACTCTTACAGGCAACCTGCCACCAAGGAGACAGTTTAAGGAAGAACTATAAACACCCTATTCCAGCGACGAAGAGGCTGAGTGGTGCGCCCATACTCTGAGAAGCTGCGAAGCAAAGAACGAGCAAGGACCAGGCGAGTGCGCTTATGGACTGAAGGACAAGACATTCTTCAGCAAGCAATAGATCGTAGGAGCGCATGTAAAGTTCTAAGCTTAGTGGATTACCAGACTTAGGTCTGAAGAGTGGACGTAAGACATTTTTGTCCGAACCACTATATATCGTTTGCCATTTACTGTTTTTCCTTTAACACTGTGATAAATGAGATTAAAAATAAATTTTAAAATATATATTTAAGGAAGATTGAATGTGACCGGTACTCTGAAAATTTATAACCCTAGTATGACCCAATTCCGACCCACTCACACTTCGAGTGCGACCTGATTGCTACTCGGACTCTGAAAATTCCTAACCTAAGTACGACTTAATTCCAACTCACTCACACAACTAGTGCGACCTGGGCTCTGAAAATTTATGACCTATGTACAACCCAATTCTGACCCATTCACACATTTGATTTGACCTGAGTGCGACTAGTTGTGATTCACATTGATCACATATATTTTTGGCACAATCATGTGCACCCTAGTTTGTGATCAAAGTGCCACCTAATATACAATTATTGTTGTGAGGCTCGGTACGATCCTAGTCGAGACCCGAATGTCATCTAATATATTAGTATTGATCTGGTTTCTGACCCGACTACCAACTAAGATTGACTTTTTGTTAGGTATTATGTCTAGTTTTGATGAAATGTTAAAAATCTCTATGATTTAATCGGTTATATTGAACTGAACAAAATTTGTAATCTTATATGGACTAAATGTTGTAATAGCTTAAACCCGATCATATAAAGATTTAAAGAGATGAAGAACCGTCTAAAGAAGAGATTATTTTCAAACTGAGGTCCACAATTGATCAAGCTGGCAGTTATGAGAAGAATAAGAATAAGAAGAAGAAGAACAACAACAACAACATCTTAAACATCAATATTAATTGGCTCAACTATGAGGAAAATGTAGTCCATGACTCCCTCATTTAGTTATGAGAATATCTTAGTGGTTCACGAGAAGAGAAGGACTAGTTGACAGTTCGGAAGAACTGACAGCTAAGAAGAGAAGAAGGGCTAACAAATCAAATAGAAGTTTAGTCGTTAGAACTCTCAACTCATACTTTACGTCAACCAAGACATCTAATCCAAATACAGAAAAAATAGGAATGTACAACCTTTTTATCAATGTTGTCATTCAAAAATAATATAGTGTTGTCAACCTTTTATAAATGTGTAATTTCAAGTGATGACCATAAATACGCAATTACAACGTCAAGGAACACGGTTGAGAAATGAAGAGAAGTGACTTCTTAAAGTTTCTAGATAATCTCCATTACTCAATATCTCACACCTCCGTGTATCCCTAGTACTTGACTTGCGCCTGTTTATGCGACGAGATCACCGGAGTCGTGTAAATGTTTCATCGTATAGCTGAGACATTACATATCTATAGGATCATCACCTGAAGTCATCATTCTTGAAGATAACTAAAATTTTCATCTCGTGCAGCAGAGAAGTGTTACAATCCTTAGCTGAAAGAAGAATTGACGCTGCAAACCATATTCATGTACTGTGTGCAACAAAGATTGCAGAAGAAAGAGTTTAGCACCGGATATGTGATAAAACTCAACCAATTGTCGTGCCCTGCAATTGGAAGTAAAAGAGATTCTCCTTGGAGAAGAACGAAAACTATAAACCGTATTAGTTTATCATGTACAATTGAAGTTAGTGAATATCAGTTTGTGGATAACGAAGAGTGGTCGTAGGATCAGTTTGGATCCGAACCACCATAAACTACGTCTTCTTATTTTTAGTTTTATGTTTCGACTTTCACACACACGGTTTTCAAACCCAATAACTAACCTCAATTGTTGGTGTATAAGTGTGAAACTATTTTATAATTGCTCGACTGCAATCTAAATTTTTTATATCTAACTGAGCCTGAGCCCACCCAATCCAGTTATAACTGAAACATACTTACACATTTTATCTTTATATGCACTATCTCTCAACTAGAACCAACACTTTAAAAACATGATTCTAAAATTCTTTTAAAATCAAGTTTTTTTTTGTCAGATTTATATATTCTTTTTAGGTAATGATCTTAACATCATCATAAATATCATTGGATCTAATGATTATTAATCAAATCCCCATGTATAACATAAAATTGCAATTTTAGGTATTTTTGTAATATGTTTATAAAAGTAAGTATTTTGTGTTGCATTTTATAAAAATGGGTAATTTCCATTGTTTCCACATAATTTTATATGCCGTAGGTTTTTACATATAATAAGGAAACCACTTGCATTTTAAAAATAGTTTAATTATCATTTCAGGACCTGAATTAATTTTTCATTTAGGACCTAAAAGATTATAAAAATTTTCAATTCAGAATTTGAAAGATCATGCAATTCTCAATCAGAACCTCATTATCAAGTACTAAATTGAAAATTGTTTGATCTTTTGGTCCTAAATCAATAATTAATTCTATTATCTTTTGAGTCCTGAATCAAAATTGTCTTCTATTTTTATTAGTGAAAATAATAGCATTAAATGTAAAAGAAATACTAATTTTCATGGTTTCCTAGCGGGGATTATGATGTTATCCCCGCGAGTATAATAATATTAAGGCAAATTCTCAGATGAGACGGTTTCATCATTTTTATTATGAGATGAATTTAATGAAATGATGTGTTTCTTTATTGCAAATGATGTCTCACCATTTTTATTGTGAGACGAGTTTAATGAAATGATGTGTTTCTTTATTGCAAATGATGTATTTCTTTGTTGCAAATAATGAAATTTTTAAAAATGAAATGATATATTTAACTTATTAAAATGATGTATTAAACTCCGTCTTACAATAAAAAAATGGTAAGACCGCCTCTCAGAAGATCATTTCTAATACTAATAACTATACAAGTTTCATTCCCCAAAGTAAAAACAATATTATCACCAACTATTAAACATCCAAAATAGCCAACTTGTGTCAATATAATAATAACAAACATAGTTGGGAAGCTTCTAAGAAACTCAAGGAACTTGACCAATTGTTTGTGAAAAGCTCAAATAATGTGCACCTACCCAACATTTTGCATCACCCCATGTAAGAATGTCCAGTCAAAAAACAAATCATCCAGTTACATCGTACAATCACGTTGTGTGCAGCACATTCGTGTTTAACCATTCAGACCAACATTCAATGAACATGGCGTAAAATTATGACGTTGAATTTGAGACTATTTAACCTTTTAGCCCAATATCGAACTTCAGTTACAGACATGGTTATCCTCGAAATTAGCTTTTGCTTGATGTTATCAAAAAGTGTATTATGAATGTATTGTATTAGAAGTATATAATCACGTAAATGCTTACACACCTACCGTGGGAAAATGTTAATGTGCCTACGTGCTGATAGTGACAATATAATGTTGATAGTGGGATCATTATTAATATGTGCCCAGGGTAGGTCAATACAAAAAATTCGCATTTTTATGACGGGAAGATCCGTCGCAAACTGCTATTTTGCGACAGATTTTCTCTGTTGCAAAAATCTTGGTCGCAAACAAACGTCACAAATTAATTTCCTTCAAAAAATAAATTTTGAGTTTTTCTGAACCAATTTTGAATCGGCCGGTCCAACCATCAAATTTGGTGGTCTGCGTCCAAGGGGATTTGAACTCGGCACCTCCCGCACGCGTTATCGCGGAATCGAACACAAATCTCATTCAATATATGTACTAAAAAATATACATATTAAAAAAAGGGAAAATATCACAATTTATCCCAAACTTTCATCAAGTTTCCAAATCTATCCCCAACTTTTGAATATAACAATTTAAGGCATAAACTTTGAAAATCTTCCCACCAATCAAAATTCTAATTCCGGAAGTCCTACATGGACAAATAATATTCCATGTCATCTTAAGATATTAATTTTTTTTAAAAAAATCAAAGTAGTTTATCACTATTTTTAAAATTAATAGGGATAAATAATTTTTAAATCAGATGAATTAAATAATTTTTAAATCAGATGAATTAAACTTACATATAATTAAATTAATTCTAATATTTATATTAATATTGTTTCACTAATATTGGAATTGAAATAATATAATATTTAAAGTAATTTAATTTTAATATAATTTTTTTAAGTAAAATGCTTAAATGAATAAAATAATTTCAATTAAAATATGAAAGATATATGAAAATATATGATTTTCTATTTATACGATTATTAATATTAGAATTAAATTACTTCTATTATCTATATTAATATTGCCTCATTAATATTAGAATTAAATTAACATAAATATAAAATTAATTTAGTGGCATATACGTTTAATATTGTGATTTAGTAGTATGAAAAAGTTTTTAATTTAATAAATTATTTAATCCCTATGAATTGTAATAATATTAATAAACTACATGAGTTTTGTTTAAATTAGTATTTTATGATGACTTAGAATATTATTTGTTCATGTAGGATTTTTGGTGCTGGAATTTTAATGGGTGGGAATATTCAAAGTTGAGGTCTTAAATTGTTATATTCAAAAATTGGGGATGAATTTGAGAAGTTGATGAAAGTTTGGGATAGATTTAAATATTTTCCCTAAAAAAAAGAATTTTCCGTCTCTAAAATTTGTGACGGAAAATTCCGTTTGCAATAGTTAAATTTTTATTCCGCCGCTAATTCGCAATCCATTTATTTTTCTGCAAATTTTCAATTTTTTTTAGTGGGTAGATTAGCATTTCACCAATATAATATTGATAGTGAGGTTAATATTAGCACATGTCTACGATGGGTAAATGAATATTTTTGATATGATCACATCATGCATAACATTGACATCAATAATAAATGCTGGATGTTGCCTCGAGTCTTCAAAGTTACAACAGTATACTCGTAAACTCTAGAGAGAACCAACAAGAAAAACTAGACAAAAGGAGCAAAACAAAACAAAACAACAAAAGAAAAAATGAAAAAAAAAAAAAATTCAATAGAGAAGCCTGCAACTACATGTGTTTAAGCAATAGATTTTGTACATAAAAAAGGTTGTACAAATATGGCTGTGAATGAGATTGTACGTATGGAGAGGGTCCCCTTCTTCACAAGCCTTTGCATCTAAACAATTTTTTTATTATTCTTTTTTGAGTCAGTACTTGCAATCTAGATTTTAATATTTATTTAAATAATCTAAATTTAATTTTATATCAGATTTGGTTTTTAGTATCTTATTTTTTAGAATTTCTCAAGTTTATTTTTAACGTAAATGTCACTTTTTTTATTTAAATCTTATTTTTTTATTTTCATATTTGTTTTGAAAGTTATATTTACTTTGGTTTTAAAACCAATGTTGTAAAAGTCCCTTGGCGTTAGTCGGGCGGTCGGGGCCTAGCGCCTAAGACTATCATCATCAGTGACTCAACCACAACCCAATCATACAATAAAATATTAATTTCTCTTTCATTTATATAATAACCTACCACTTAATATTATTTACTCTCCCATCAGTGACCTAACTCAACCTCATTTTTTTTATTAAAATATTAATTTCTCTCTCCTTCAATATTATATAAAAAATATTTTAAATTAATAATTATAATAAATAAATTATTATACATTAAGAAGTCATAATTTATTTGACAAATAAGATTTATGACATTAAATATGAAATAAAATATAAATCAACAACATAATAATATAACACATTAAAATTTAAATTACAAATAAAATGTATTTTTATATGAATTAAAATATTTTTAATAATTATTTAATTATATAAAATATAAATTATATTAAAAAAGTGACACCCAATAGAAGGGTGCCACATGTCAAATTTATTGCAAGCAACAGGCGGTTTCTCAAGGTTGCTCAGAAGGTGTCTGCTGCCCTTCTTTATAGAAAGTCACCAATTTTTATTTTTTTAAAAATTTCAAATGTTTTGTCTGTAGCTATAACCATATGGTGCAGGGCACCAGTGTGGGTAGTCTAAGCGGTCTAGGCGGGTTCTAGGCAGTTTATCTATTTTTATTTTTTATATATTTCATGTAATATATAAAAATCTTACAAACAAAATTATATATTGAAAAGGTAAGTAAAATTTCAACTGTAATACCCCGTGTATTATTCGACCTTGTAGCAATTATTTAGAACTAAAAAAGAAAGAATTCCTCATTTGAGAAGCATTGGAAATTATTTGTTTATGATTGGAGAATTTAATTTTGATATTGAGCTTGGTTATATTAATAATCTTGAAGGAATTATCAAGATTTGTTTGAATTTGAGATGGAATAATTCATAGATTATGAATTATAGAGTAATTGAAGAATTATATTAGAAACGTGTAAACCTTATACATGATAAATAAGGAGGAATATAATTAAGAATTATTAGTTATATACATATTAGATATATATATATATACATAAATATATGTATAATAATTATATGTGAAGGAAAATACAAATATATAGGAGAAATTAATTTCATTACATCACCTTCCATCACAAGCCTAGAGAGAGAAAGTGTGACACCTCCGAAAACCCCACTCAAACCCGCCACTTTCCCGGCGAGATTCCAGCCAACTCCGGCCACCCCAGACCGCGCGGCCACCACCATTAGAAAGCCTGTCGTCCCAGCTTCGTTTCGAGCTAAGGTGGATGTCGAGAGGTGGAGAATCGACGGAGTTATCGAAGAAAGAAGGTAGGTCGTTCACCACCTTCGTTTTTCCGGAAAAAGAAGTTAGATCTTGTTGTTTAGGCTTTGGAATCGAGTTTTGATGCTATATATGTGTTCCCCATCTTGTAGAGACTTCGTTGGTACCCTGAGAGTCGAGATTAACCTCCGGAATCGAACGTCGCCGCCGTGAGAAGGTTTTCCAGTGAGGTCTCCTCCTTCCCTCGTTTCTTATCATTTTCCTTCGATTTGAATGTTGTTTCGCGATCTAGAGGGCCTAGGGAGCTTGTTGGGATGATCGGATGGTGTTGCATGTGAGTGGTGTGGGTTCTGGAACGAGTTGCAGGTCCGTCGAACTTGAGGAGGACGATGATCTGTCTCGGCCGAGATGGGAGTCATCTCTCCCGAGATGGAACCCCCCGTCTCGACCGAGATGGGAGTCATCTCGCCCGAGATAAACCTTCTATCTCGACCGAGATGAAAGCTGTCTCGCCCGGGATGGAACCTCTCATCTCGCCCGAGATGAGGTCCATCTCGCCCGAGATGAAACCTCCCATCTTGCCCAAGATGAAGCTCATCTCTCCCGAGATGGGATTTCAGCATTTCACAATAGTGTATTTTCTTGTTCCGTTCTAATCCGATTCGAGTCGTTTTCGATTCCTGAGTTTATATTATGATTATCTAAACATGTTAAGGTGTTAATTTATGAAATCGAGAGTCGAATTTGATTTTATTTGTTTAAGGAAGTCGAGGCATGTTTAAGTATAAGTATGAGAAGTGTTGATTGAGAGTTATTGGTTTGATGTCGGTCCTAGGTCCGAATTTTGTCTAGTATTATCAATTAAGACTAATAGGAATACTTAGATTATCCATCCTAATTAGTTGTATATATTGTAATTATTTTGAAGGGGATTCAAAGTGAAAGGGAACACAGCTCAATCTGCACGAATAACCAGACCATCTTTTATACCAGTAAGCAAAACACAGGTGGTGACTATTTTAAGTAAAAGCAAATGCCTTTTCGAGCCTTGTGCTCAATTTCTAAAATGTGTGTGAAAATGTTTAATTTTAAATTGAATGACTATGCCTAAAATGTTTTATGTTACATATCTGTTCCTCTGTTGACTGCTATCATCAGAGAGTCCAATCACTAAGATGAGAACCAAGTACTTTTTGTGCTTGAACTAGTCTTATGAATCAGTTATTGAAGGCTAGCAACCTTATTTTTTTAATGAGCTCGGGCTGTTCAGCTGGAGTATTGAAGCCCTAGGGGGATAAGGCTGTGTATTTATTTTCTTTCTTCAATCGATCGGGTCTCAAGGTGACATACTGAGACTAGTGCACTAATTGATGATAGTGGGTAGAGTGGTTAGTCCATTCCCAGCTATTCATCGTAACTCGGAAGTAGGCCAACTTCCAGTTTCAACGTTAAACAGATATGATAACATGGTAGATAGCTGCAGCGAACTAAAATGTTTTAGATAACACGATACTTTTCAATAAAACCCCGTGTTTATCTGTGTGTGTTGGCATAGCTTTCATATATAAAATGTATGTTTTCGGGCATGTCTCCACGGGGTACATTAGTACTCAGCCCCTTGTATTGTTTCTAAAATACGCAGGTTAAGCAGCGAGGATGGAGGAACGACGGTGTAAAGACGATACAGATGTTTTGGTAAAGATTTTTATAAATAGATCCTGAGATATGCATCTTCATATGCATATCTCCACTACGCTACACACACTGCTGCACCGCTCTCTGATACATTTTCCTTCCCTTGTTTTAAATGTTTTGAGAAAACAATTGTTTAACAAATATAGTTTCTTTAATTTCCTTGTTATTTATTTACGAGTCTTTTGCTGTCTTGTTTTCGAACATATTTGAAATTAGTCAACCACGACTGTAGCGCGCCCCAAAGTTGGGAAGGTTAGTTGGGGGCGTTACAGAAGTGGTATCAGAGCCTTAGGTTTTTGAAACTATTCTTAAATTGTTTTGAAACTACTTTGAAACTGGTTTGAAACCGCTTCGAAAACTTCAAATGTTTAAACTTTTTGGTTTTGAAAGTTGTTTGAATGGACAGCTCGTGCTTTACACCCTACTCCATCCTGCGCGACCTGAGGTACATTTTGAAAGTTTTTAAAAGTTACCTGCTTGCAAGATTGTTTATTGATTGAGTCACTTAAAACGTTTTGAAGTTAAATGAGATTTTGAAAAGATAGCACAATGTTGATTGTGACTAAATTGGTTTGAAGTAATTCTGTATATGGATTGGAAGTGAGTTGAAGTTGATTTGAGCTCATGTGTTGAAGGGAGAAGTGATTGAAGGTGTTGTTGAAAAGTATGCTCGATGTGTTGAAAGAAAGTGATTGATGCTGTGTTGTGAGAAATTCCGTGATTATGAAAAAATTTTGACGAAATTGTTTGGTTTTGGCACCAGTGAGGTGGCCTTTGAAATTGTGATTTCAAAATGTCGATTTAAAAAAAAATGTTATGCAAGCAGTGTAAACTTTGTTTTATTGCTTAAAAGATGTGTTAATTCGTGAGTTGAGCTGTTTAAATTTGATTGGAGTATTGTGTTAACCTTGGAGATTAGATTAGGATGGATCAGGAAATGACTGACTAACTGTTGGCCTTGAAAAGGGTATTAATTTGGGGAAACTTAAATTGACTTTGGTTTTGGTTAAGTTGAAATAGATTGGAGTCGTTAAGGGTGCCGTTTCACAACACCCGTGGTTGACTGAAATCAGAACCTTGATTTTGGTGGAGTAGAAACTGAAAGTTTCTTGATTGGTAAGTGCAATAGTCAGAGTTAATTTGACTGAGGACTAGGAGAGTGTTTCAGGGAGTTGAGCGTGCAAAATGCACACGGTAAGCTTAACAGATGTAATCAGACTCGAAGTGAGTTAATATGTAAGTACGAGGATTCAAAAGAACCTTGGCATGGTCTGTTGAAGGACAATAATGTCACTATGACAAAATCATGGATATTGGCGTATGAAATGTGGTGTTCGTATTATTATATTTGTTGGGTTCTAACAGTTTATTGTCGTGGCTGATGGAACCTGCTAAAGATATTTTAGTTCGTCAATTTCGTGCTCACCCCGGTTTTCCCGAAGAAGGACTCGCTTCAGCCTTAATGGCATATTTGACTGAATGGGAGAGAGTGGAGCACTTGGGAGTCAGTGGATACGAAGCGATGGATAGGACAACAGAATTAGTTCCTGACAGGTGGGCCCCATGGGTTTCGGTGTTGGTTTCCACACACAGCTACTGCCGCCCAGATACTCGGGAACGTGTTGGAAATTTCCGACCCTTTATAGCTGAGCTTATTCATAGGGTCATCGCACTGGGACATCCACCCTTCAGTCCCCGCGGGAACATCCAGGTGCCTGCAATGTTAGAAGTATTGCCACCAGAGTCCTACGCATTTTCATCCCATGCACCGAAAAGGAAGTGGGAAGAGCATCAACGACCCTATCAACAAAAGTCAAAGAATCAGAAGAGACAGAGAGATGTGGGTCAGCAAAAGTGTCCTAGGTGCGGGAAAAAGCACGCCGGGGAATGCTGGAGAGGAGCAATCAAGTACTATGCCTGTGGAGGAATTGGACACTATGCTAATCAGTGCAATTCTGGATTTCAGAGGCCCACTAAACAGCAAGTGAAGACAACTAGAGAAGTACGCCAAGATAGAAGGGGATGAGAAAGCTTCGTCTGAGGGGTTGTGTTGATAACGTAATGTTATTTTGTTAAGAAACCATAACGTTTACCGTATGAGCTTTTCCGGTTTAATGTTTTAGCGATGATCGTAGTAGTTGGCATCGCAGGTTGTAAATATTTTAGTAAGTTGTAAGTGTCGGAGACTGTTAAGGATGACATTAAGACTTTCGTTGGCCGATCACCTTTTGTACTCCTGAATTCGCTATATATATATGCGTGTCTTTATTATGACTGTTGATTTGTTTACTTCGTATAATTGTTGAGATTTTGGCTGATGAATATCGTTGATGTGGTGTTGACTGAAGAAGGTATCAATCTTAGGATCAATGTTGTTCATTTTTTTTGCTAAGGATAAGTTAATTCGTCGCTAACCGATTATGGCATTGCAGAATGTCAGGGAACATGGAAACTGTGGGAAGAGGACGAGGTCACGGCATAGGCCGAGGCAGAGGAAAAGGAAGAGGCCGAGGAAGGGCCCACCCACAGAGCGTTAATGAGATTCCAATATTAGAAGAGGTTCCCATATTCGAGACAATCCCAGGCTACAAAGCACTATCGGACGAAAAGAGCATATCTGTCCAAGGACCCGACCATCAACCCTCACTAGAGAAGGTGCAGACCACCACTACTCTCAAACTTGTGGAGACATTCCGCAAATAACAACCCCCGATCTTCGATGGGACAGAAGGTCCTATCGCTGCTGAGGAATGGATCCGTGAACTGGAGAAGCTATTTCGACTCATGCAGTGTTCGGAATCGGAAAAGGTTAACTGTATGACGTATCAACTAAAAGGCAAGGCGGATCGTTGGTGGGAGACGTATGTTAAGTCTCTGGCACCAGCTGCTCGTCAACAATTGAATTGGGAAGATTTCAAAGCAGCACTATACGAGAAGTTTGTGCCCAAGCTATACCGAAAGGAGCGAGAGGTTGAATTCTTTCTGCTTGAGCAAGGAGAGATGACTGTGGAGGAATACGACACCAAGTTTGGTGAATTGATGCGTTATGCACCGCATCACGTTGATACACAAGAGAAAATGGCTGAGAAGTTTCACGAAGGACTGAAGGAAGAGATTCGCACCCATCTAGCTACTTTCGCTGATTTGGATTACCAGGAATTACTGAGAAAAGCCCTTGATTTGGAAGCGTCAAAGAATAAGAGGAAGCTGCCATCTTGGAATACTCAAGAGTCGGGAAATCAAAAGCACAAAGATAAAGATAATTGTCAAGGCAACCAAAGACGCAACTCCGACCAGTCTTATAAGAAATTCGAAGTACAGGCAACCCAAAGCAAACGTGGCAAGACAGCTCCACAATGTGATATCTGTGGAAGGAGGCATTATGGGAGATGTCAAGTTACGCAAAACTTATGCTTCAATTGTAGAGGCACGGGACATTATGCAATACGATGCCCCTCAGCCAAATCTGGAACTAAAATCAGGCAGAATAATCAGATACCTGTCGATCAGCAGCTGAGAGCAAATACAGGAGAGCGCCAGCCGTGGAGAGGAATTTTAGGGAATTACTGGGGAGGAAGACAAGATAACCAATCCTCACTATGACGATAAGGAGAAAATCAGCAGGAAGGGAACCAGTAATTGAGGAAGGGCAACCTAGAATCTATGAGCATTTATAATAATACAATTGTAATGATTTTGTTTGGAATCGAAATATCTTGCACGTTAGTATAACTAGTATGAAATAAAGTAATAGAATTTGAAGGTAGTTATGCCTTCAGGTTAGATGGCTACTACTACCTTGTTATGCTATAAATTAGGAATCCACGTGAATGTTTAGAATAGCATAACTGAATATTGGATATGCGCGATGTTGACTTAATCCTATATAATTGTCGGAAAATAAAACATTGATCTTATATCACCCTAAGAGAAGACATCCAGAAGGTGACTTTTAAAATGAGATGTCACCATTGTGAATTCGTAGTTTTGCCGTTTGGATTTCAAATACTTCAAGCATAGCAGGTGAAAGATTTTTAGTTAAAGAAAGTGATATTCTTGGGCCATATCGTATCAGCGAAAGAAGTCATAGTGTAACCTGCTTAAATTCAGACGGTGATAGAGTGGAAGCTACTCATCACACCGAACAAGATTCGAAGTTTTCTTAGACTAGCTAGATATTTAAGAGGTTTATCGAAATGTTTCCCGAAAGTCGTGAAGCTTACGACACGATCACTGCAGTATGATACAAAGATATGGGATAAAGAGAGAGTTTCTAAATAGGGAACCAAGTCGCAGAAACTGTTAATCCGTTGACTCGTTAACTTACCTAGGTTGAGCTCGAACCCAGGTTAAACACTTTACTTTTCCTTGCTTAGGTCCTTTTCAATTGTGAGCTTTTGATGCCCTCTGCAAACAGTAGAACTTCCTTCTGCAATAGTTGAGAGAAGAAGACCTTAGTTGTTCGAAAGCAAGGAAGAAAATCTTAGAATCAGATCTTCTAAACCCTAGTTCCTTTCTTTTACGTATTTTAGTGATTTATCAAGAAACTGAGATTCATCGTACATCTAATTCCTATAAAATAACTCAAAGGTTGAGGTAACCATTCGAGAAGGAAAATATGGATCAAGGAAAAGAAATGGCTCATGCTAGTTAACGTTTACGATATGACGACCAACTATCTCCCCGACAAGGCAAATTCAGTAGCCAATGCCATGAGCAGAAAAGGGAGAGGCCCAATTGAGTTGTATACTTACAAGAGAAGATGGTCTAATCAGAGAATTCAAGAAACTTCATCTTGAAGAAATATTACCCTCAGAAAGGGAGAGATGCGATGTAGCAACTTTGACTATCGTGCCGGATTTAAGAAAAAGAATTATTAAGGCACAGAGGAAGAATGTAGAACTTGAGAAGCTACGCCAAAAGTTGAAGAGTTAAGCCGGTGGGTGAATACCGAGAGGCACCTGATGAGGCGTTGTTGTTCACAAATAGAATTTTAGTGCCAAATAGTGAAGACTTAAGGAATAAGATCATGAGTGAAGTTCACAATATGTCGTATACCGCTCACCTAGGAAGTACAAAAATGTACCAAGATTTGAAGACTAAGTACTGGTGGAACGGTATGAAGAAAGATGTAGCCTCGTATGTAGAGAAATGCCTAGCATGTCAGTAGGTCAATGCATTACATTAGCGATCGTATGGGAAATTGCAACCGTTAGACATTCCAGAATGGAAATGGGAGCACATTGCCATGGACTTTGTTACAGGATTGCCGAAGTCGCAGAGAGGAAATACGGCGATATAGGTTATAGTGAATCTTCTAACAAAGAGTGCTCACTTTCTGCCGATCTAAGTAACTTATGGATAAGATAAGTTGGCTCAAATATATGACTGAGAGATGGTCAGATTACATGGAGTACCAGTATCTATTACGTCTGACAGAGTTGCGAAGTTCACATATCGTTTTTGGGATGAGCTTACAACAGGAGTTAGGAATGCGCTTATTTTAGTACAGTGTTTCACCCACAGACGGATAGTCAATCTAAGAGGACTATCCAGACTCTTAAAGATATGCTGAGAACAGTTGTCCTCGATCAAGGAGGAAGTTGGGAGCCGATTTTACCATTAATTGAGTTTGTCTACAATAGAAGTTATCAGACCACAATTGAAATGACTCCGTACGAAGCCCTGTATGAAAGAAAATGCCGCTCACCATTATATTGGAATGAAGTAGGAGAAAGGCAAGTGATCGGACCTGACGCGGTTAGCGAGATGATTGAAATAGTCCGTCAAATCCGAGAGAGGATTTGAGAAGCTCAGAGTAGGCAGAAGTCCTACGCCGACTCAAGGAGGATTGAGCTATGTATTGAAGTCGAGGATAAGATATTCCTCAAGGTTTCACCTTCCAAGGAAATGATGAGATTCGGAGCGAGAAGTAAACTACGACCGCGCTACATGGGACTTTATGAAATTCAAAAGCGCATCGGTCCAGTGGCGTATAGGTTAGCATTACCCCCGAGTATGGGTAACGTGCATAGTGTTTTTCACGTGTCTTAATTGAAGAAGTATGTATATGATCCCAGGCACGTGATTTGCTAGGAGGAAGTAGCTTTGAGCACTGATTTTCAGTGTGAAGAGCAGTCAGAAGTGATTTTGGACCATAAGACTCAGGAGCTAAAGAATATGTAGATTTCGCTCGTAAAGGTGCTATGGAGTCACCATGGGCGTGAAGAATCAACTTAGAAGTTAGAGAATAAGATGAAGAAATATCCCGAGCTTTTTGAAGCATTTTAAAATTTTGGGACGAAATTTTTATAAGGTTGAGGGGATGTAATACCCCGTGTATTATTCAACCTTGTAGCAATTATTTAGAACTAATAAAGAAAGAATTCCTCATTTGAGAAGCATTGGAAATTATTTGTTTATGATTGGAGAATTTAATTTTGATATTGAGCTTGGTTATATTAATAATCTTGAAGGAATTATCAAGATTTGTTTGAATTTGAGATGGAATAATTCATAGAATATGAATTATAGAGTAATTGAAGAATTATATTAGAAATGTGTAAACCTTATACATGATAAATAAGGAGGAATATAATTAAGAATTATTAGTTATATACATATTAGATATATATATATATATATATATATACATAAGTATATGTATAATAATTATATGTGAAGGAAAATACAAATATATAGAAGAAATTAATTTCATTACACCACCTTCCATCACAAGCCTAGAGAGAGAAAGTGTGACACCTCCCAAAACCCCACTCAAACCCGCCACTTTCCCGGCGAGATTCCGGCCAACTCCGGCCACCCCAGACCGAGCGGCCACCACCATTAGAAAGCCTGTCGTCCCAGCTTCGTTTCGAGCTAAGGTGGATGTCGAGATGTGGAGAATCGACGGAGTTATCGAAGAGAGAAGGTAGGTCGTTCACCACCTTCATTTTTACGAAAAAAGAAGTTAGATCTTGTTGTTTAGGCTTTGGAATCGAGTTTTGATGCTATATATGTGTTCCCCATCTTGTAGAGACTTCGTTGGTACCCTGAGAGTCGAGATTAACCGCCGGAATCGAACGCCGCCGCCGTGAGAAGGTTTTCCGGTGAGGTCTCCTCCTTCCCTCATTTCTTATCATTTTCCTTTGATTTGAATGTCGTTTCGCGATCTAGAGGGCCTAGGGAGCTTGTTGGGATGATCGGATGGTGTTGCATGTGAGTGGTGTGGGTTCTGGAACGAGTTGCAGGTCCGTCGAACTTGAGGAGGACGATGATCTATCTCGGCCGAGATGGGAGTCATCTCTCCCGAGATGGAACCCCCCGTCTCGACCGAGATGGGAGTCATCTCGCCCGAGATGAACCTTCCATCTCGACCGAGATGAAAGCTGTCTCGCCCGGGATGGAACCTCTCATCTCGCACGAGATGAGGTCCATCTCGCCCGAGATGAAACCTCCCATCTTGCCCAAGATGAAGCTCATCTCTCCCGAGATGGGATTTCAGCATTTCACAATAGTGTATTTTCTTGTTCCGTTCTAATCCGATTCGAGTCGTTTTCGATTCCTGAGTTTATATTATGATTATCCAAGCATGTTAAGGTGTTAGTTTATGAAATCGAGAGTCGAATTTAATTTTATTCGTTTAAGGAAGTCGAGGCATGTTTAAGTATAAGTATGAGAAGTGTTGATTGAGAGTTATTGGTTGGATGTCGGTCCTAGGTCCGAATTTCGTCTAGTATTATCAATTAAGACTAATAGGAATACTTAGATTATCCATCCTAATTAGTTGTATATATTGTAATTATTTTGAAGGGGATTCAAAGTGAAAGGGAACACAGCTCAATCTGCACGAATAACCAGACCATCTTTTATACCAGTAAGCAAAACACAGGTGGGGACTATTTTAAGTAAAAGCAAATGTCTTTTCGAGCCTTGTGCTCAATTTCTAAAATGTGTGTGAAAATGTTTAATTTTAAATTGAATGACTATGCCTACACCAAAGGGAACCAAAGCGTACACCACCATACGGGGAGCCAGTGCAAACAGTCTTCTTCGTGTGAATTAATAGGGAGAGAGAGAGAGATGGAGATGGTGATGACTGATGATGATGGAGATGGAGATGGTGAGGGTAACGATATTTGTTTTTAGTCCTACAAGATTTCGCGTCATTTTTCAGAGACCCTTTAACTAAATACGAATTAACACGTATTATGAAAATATTTTTAACATGAAAAATATAATTATTTTTAAGTGTATATTTTATACGCATAAACTTAGTAGTTAGTATTATATTTATTTTACATGTATTAAGATAAATATTTTAATATCTGAGAAAATCATATAAAAAAATGCTAAATAAGGATATAATTATAAAATATAAATTGTATTAATAGGACGAATAAGCAAAAATAATTTTCAATAGAAAAATAATATATTTTAAATTGTATTAATAACATATGTGAATATATTAAATTTGTTATAAATGGCATGATTTTGACATATTTTTACACTTATAAATTATTATAATTTATATAGTATAGATATATTTGATTTATCTATGTTATCTTCTATGTAGAAGATCACCAATCTTCCATATTATCTAAAATATAATTTTTTTAATGAAAGTGTATAAATCCTAAATTTGATAATATTTAGAACTTGAATTTGCATAAAAAAATCTTAGTTATTTTAAAATTTTGGAACATAGTGAATGGACATAATAAATAATTTTTTTTTTAATTTGAAATATGATTGTGAACAAATAATTACAAATCATTCATGATTTTATGTATTTTTTTGGCATGAACACATTTTTCAAAAAATTTGGTATGAATTTATTGGAACTCTTTTAAGTATATATATAGATTAACCACCCTTTCATCATAAATTTACTTTCACTAGTTTGCTATTTAAGGGAAAGCAAGAGGATATTATTAGAGCAAATTTCAAAATACTCACATTTATCAATATATTGAAGAAATGCCCAAAGAGTAATTTGTTTTCTATTTTCAGACGTGAGTGGGTACTTTTTTTTCAGAAATAAACTCAAATATTCAACTTTTAAATAATTTAAAATATAAAAATTAAATTTTATGTGACGAGGTGCGTCCCCGATCATGACCTTAAGATCGTGTGTAAGACTACTGCCATCAGTAGCCACAAAGGACGGTCATCATATAAGACAAAGAAGATGTAATTTAAAAAAAAAATAAAAAACAAAACAAATTTTTTGCCCATAGTTACAATGCAATTTATTATTTAGATTTAAATAGTAATTTAATTTTTTTTATTATTTTAATTATAACTGCTAATCTTAATCTTGAAAATAAAATTAAGAGTTAATATATAATATTGTGGTTGGGTAAATGCTTATAACTTGTGTAAAATTATTATGGTTGTGTTGAGATAATATTGATAATGTGAAAGAGAGAGAAATTAATTAAATATTGAAGTGGTTGGTAATAGAGATAATTTAAGTTCATATGTTAAAAAAATAAAAAAATAAATTAAATTAATTTGTGATATACGAGATTGAAAATAAATTTAAAATATATATTTAACGATGATTGAGTGCGACCGGAACTCTGAAAATTTCTAACACTAGTACAACCTGATTCCGACCCACTCACACTTCAAGTGTGACCTGGTTGCTATCCAAACTCTGAAAATTCCTAGCCTAAGTACGACTCACTCACACAACCAGTGCAACCTGGGCTTAGACAATTTCTGACCCATGTACAGCCTGAGCTTTCAAAATTTCTAACCTAAGTACAACCATTTCTGATTTATTCACACATTTGGTGTGACCTGAGTGCGACTAGTTGTGATTCATGCTGATCACATACATTTTTGGCACAACCATTCGCACCCCAATTTGTGATCAAAGTGTCACCAAATATATAATTGTTGTTGTGAGGCTCGGTACAACCCTAGTCGAAACCCAAGTGTCATCTAATATACAAGTATCACTACAAAAAAATTGTAAATTTGCGATGGATTTATGACAAAAAAAAATGGGTCGCGAATTAGCGAGGGAATAAAATTTTAAATTTTGCGACAAAATTTTCCGTCGCGAATTTTAGCGACGGAAAATTCCGTCGCAAAATTCCTTTTTTTAATATGTATATTTTTAGTACATATAATGAATGAGATTTGTGTTTGGTTCAGTGGTAACGCGTGTAGCACGCGTGCTGGAGGTGCCGAGTTCGAATCCCCTTGGACGCAGACCATCAAATTTGATGGTTGGACCGGCCGGTTCAAGATGATTGGATCAGTTCAAAACTTGGTCCAAAAAAAACTTAAAATTTATTTTTTGAAGGAAATTATTTTGCGATGAAAAATTACGTCGCAAAAATTTGCGATAGATTCAATTTTTGGTCGCAATTTTTTTTGCGACCAAGGTTTTGGCGACGAATTTTGCCATCGTAAAAATGCAACTTTTCGATAGTGTATTGACCTGGTTTATGACCCGACTATCAACTAAGATTGAATTTCTGTCATGTCTTATGTCTAATTTTAATGAAATGTAAAAAATCTCTGTGATTTAATCAGTTATATAGAACTGAATGAGATGTGTAATCTCATATGGACTAAATGTTATAATAGTTTAAGCCCGATCAGACAAAGATTTGAAGACATGAAGAGCCATCCAAATAAGAGATTATGTTCAAACTGAGGTCCACAATTGATCAAGCTGACAACTATGAGAAGAAGAAGAAGAACAACAACAACAACATCAACAACAACATCTTAATCAGCAATATCAATTGGCTCAGCTATGAGGAAAATGTTGTCCATGACTCCTGATAACTGCAGAATGCAACGAGCAAATAATATTTTTACACCCTAAGGTGGTCGATCCCACAGGGACTGTGCAACGAAATATCTCGAGTACTAGTTATAGATCTTAGAACATAGAAGTTTGAGGAAATTTAGAAAAGGGATTTGGTTTGGAAATTTAAAGATAACAATGCTTAAAAAGTAAAGGTTTTGAAAACAATAATTAAAGATACAGATCCTAGGGCAGATATTCTAAACTTCAGCATGCAAATTCATCAACTCAGCAATGGAGATAAATTAAGATTCATGTGGATTAAACTCCTTGGTTGCGCAATTAAATCCTAGATTACTAAAGTGTGACTATCTCCTCTCGGTCTCAAGAACACAAATTAGCCAATCTCGATAATTATCTAATTCAATCCTACAAATTAATTCTTGTTTTTCACACATAAAATAATTGCATCCAATTCTTTCTTCCTATTACCAATTTTCACCTCTCGGTCCTTCAATTGATTACTACAAACTTAGACTCAAATTCATCTCTCGATCCTTCTTTAAATCTAGATTCGATCAATTAAGCTCAAGGAATTAAACCATGCTATCGAGTTGATTTCATTCAAACATGCATTAGAAAAGAATATCAAAAGCCCTAGAACCTGCTAGGGTTTCTAGCCACAAATCATGACTGAGAATAAAACAAACATATTATTAATTACCTTAAGAATTGAAGAGGAACCTTTAAAGTCTTGTAAAAACTCCAATGTCTACAATATTCTTCACAAAAGTCTAGCCAAAATCGTGCATAATTGAGTTCAATATTTATAGAGAAGCCAAAACATCTAAACTAGGTATTGGGCTAAAATAACAAAAATTGCCAAAACAGGCCAAAATTCCTTCTCGGGCCTCTGTGTCGATTGACACACATGCAGCATCTCGATCCGCCCTTGCCTGTCCTCCATGTCGATTGACATGCCTGCATCTGTCATCTGTGTCGATCGACACCGAGGGTGTCGATCAACATGCACGCAAACATGTCGAGCCTCCTTCTACAGCTTCCTTCGATCGAAATCCAACCCCTGTGTTGATCGACATGCACCACATCGATCGACATAGTGGTGATGCTTAAGTTTATTTGGATCTTCTCTTCAAGTTTAGAAACTTGGTTCTTGTCATAACGAGCTTTTGTTTTCTTGAATTTCATCATCAGAAACCCAGTTTTTTGATTGCTCCGCTCGATCTTCAACATCTAAATTTCTAGTATATTACAACTCGATCAATCATATACAAGGATTACATTTAGAGACTCAAGAAACTTATCACTAAAGTAAGTTTTGACATATCAAAATATCAAATCAAGAGGTAAACTGAAACTCAGTTTCTAACACATAGTGATTCCTAATGAATAAACCAAACATTCAAGGTTGAAAATGGGAGCAGTTTTGTATATGGAGCATATGAAAAAGCTAAAAGTAAAAATTATTTAATATCTCACTCGTAACTGTCATGTATGTTTTCTATACAAACATTAATCCAAACTAACAAACATACAACTTTTTTAGAACCTGCAATTAGAATTCCATTAATCCAAACAAACATCATTTTCTTCAATTACATTATATTATACAACACAATCGAAACTATTTAATTTTTAAAAATAATAAAATAATCTTAAACATAGTACAAAAACTTGAGTACGAAATGCAATTTGATACAAATCTCATTCATAATTGTACAATATAATTAACTATAAAATATGATAAATCATAAAGCAACTTTATCATAACAAATTGTTAAATAAATGCATATCTAATAATGATATTTCATTAAATAAAATCGCACAATACATATATACAATGATTGGTGAAGCAGACTCTTATGAAAAATCAAAACTAATGAAAGAAAATTGAATATACATTGCTGATCCCAAAATCAAAGAATGTAATGTGCAGCGCGAAGTAAGTTTAAATTGCGCTTGTTCTCCGAAACTGATTGAAACTCAGTTTTGGGTTTATGAAACTAAATTTTAAGCTCAGAAAGTCCTTAGGTTAAGTTTCTCAAGCTCACCCTCCATCCTTTGTAGCTGTTCAGTCAGTTTCTCCACCTTATCTCTCATAGCAGCCATGATTTGGCGATAACCTTCCAGAGTTGGCTCTTGAGCTTGTACCTGAGTGATAGGATTGGCTGAGATGAGAGCTTCTGACACAAAATGATAATTGGAGGGGGGTAGTCTATGAGGATCCAGGCAAAAGTTGAGTGCATTAAAAGTCTCAACTCTGTATGCTTGGATAGCCAGCATCCTCAACCTTATATCTTCTTCAGTCATCTGCTTCCTCCCCTTTTGGGCACTCCACTCATTAGCCTATGCCTCCTCAGACCACTATAAGGTTAATCCCAACAACCTAGCCAGCATGACAAACATATCTTCAGTAGCGAGCTCATGTCTGACTATGTCGTACCGCCTCCACCTTCTGAACTCCATCCTCAGCTTGTCACAATGAACGGTGTTCTCACGTAGAATGTAAGGATAAATTAAATTGATTTCTTTGGTTGTCCTCCGCTATGTCCTTTGTGAGATCGCAACAGTCCAGGGGATAAGCTTGGTATCCCCTATGTTAGTCGTGTTTATTTATGGGCATCAAGTCCTTGGTCGCTGAGAGGTGGACTCAGGTTGAGGTAACCCACTCAAAGGAACTTTGTATTCCAGGATCTGACTGGGCTCCATAGACAACTCCTTGTCCTGCCTGGTATCCCCAAGGGTGGCGCCTCCAGACTCCGTGCATATCTTGTTCATAGTCAAACTCTTCATCCAAACGGGGACAATGCACATCATTATCTTCAGAGGAGATTGAGAACCGTGAGTCTTCAGAATTTATGCTCATGGCATCATCACCTCCCTCTCCTCTGTGTAAACCCTCAGCTTGAGTAGACTCAAGCTGAAGCTGAGTTGTAGATTCAGCTTGGGTAGAGGTTTCCCCTTGCTCAACCTCAGGCCCCTTTCCCTTTCCCTTATCCTGCTCAGTCTCCATCTCAGGCTCTGGCTCCACCTCATGCTCTTTCTCCACCTCCTGTTCAGCCTCAGGCTCTGGCTCATTTTTCAGCTCTGGCTCTTTCTCTTGCTCCGCCAGTTTTTGCAGGGTGGTCGCCCGCGTCTCTCCTGCTTGCTTATCTTGGCCTTCCATGGCCTGCTCGGCAGCCTCACTAGCGATTTCTAACACAATCTCCTCAGCATGCACTTCGATATGTACCTCTGGAATCTCGAGTGCATGCTTAGTTTCTTGCTTTGCTTCCATTTCAACATCCTGTTCACCACCTCTTTCCGCCGGTTGTACTGGGACGGTCGCCCGTTCAAGAATGTCAGCCTCTACCACCACATCCACCATGGGTTGCTCAAATTGCTCTAATTGGCATTCTGGGTGTTGGTCTGCACCCTGAGCTTCCCTGCAAAGTTCTTCGAATGTTCGTTGTTCAGGGGTCTCAAAGAGAAATAGAATATGGACATCTTGAGGAATTTCCATCTCTGGCCCCTAAAAGGTCAGTTTTCGCCTAGTGGAGGACTCACCCACCTTCTCTTTCCGTTTACCAGCGACCTCCTCCTATCTTTGCTTTCTCTTCAGAGGGTGAACTATCTTTGTTCGAGGTTTCTTGGGAATATCTATAGTAATACATCCCTCGAATGGAGCAGGTCCCTGTACCGGCTGAGCTGACTGCTCCTCACCGAACTGCTTTCTCAACTTCCTCTTCTTCTTTAGCTTATCCTTTGTCGGATCCTCCCCAAACTTAGTTAACTGAGGGATGTCTTCCATGACCTTCTAAAGGCTCTACTCTTGCTAAGCCATAGTCTCCTCTACATGTTTGTCTCTATCACCACCACCACCATTTTCATCATCATCATCATCATCATCATCTTCAGTCTCACTTGGCTCGCCCACCACTAAATTTGTGGGAATGAAGTCAGTGGGGATCAATAGTTCTCCATCATCCACTTCTAGCAATAACTGCTCCAGCAAGTAACTCGCCTTTAGGCCGAAGCCTACACTTGTGGAGAATTGCCCGGTTCGGCAATAGTGGACTCCCTGTGCACGTAGTCCAACAATCTTTCAAAAAGAAATTCCACCCAGTTTCCATGTAACTCATCATCAATGACCATCAGGAGAGAGTACTTCTTCTTGCTCATCTCCGAGAATGACCCCACGTCACATTGGAGCATGCAGATCGCAATATCAATAAGAAATTTGTAGAAAGGATCGAACTCATTTGTTTTATGATTTATCTTCCAGGAAGTGGTGACCTCATCCAACTTCCAATCAATCCAATGGCCTTCCATGTGCTCTCGCACATTCTTGTTGTCGGCCCCTTGCTTATACAGATGAATGCAAGTGCTCTTGTTCCTCAGCTTAAACACTTTATTGAGTAACCGGGGGGTTACTTGAATCTTGATTCCGGCCACATGAGTAGTGAAGGACTTCTTGTCTTCATCCATCACGACATTGGCATAAAATTGTGCCACCAAGTAGCGATGAAACCTCCTTGGTCGTGCCCTTAGATAGTAAATTATCCTCTCTCTAGTTAGTTTCTTTGCCAAGCGATTATCTGAACATGCCTCCTTCACATCGGCTACATTCAAAATCTTTTTTCGTCACATGAGCTGCTCTCCTCTGCTCTGGTGAGAGCTTCTTGGGATCATTATGAAACAACTTTAAAACCTGGGTATATGGACGATCAATGTAGACGGTTGGAGGCTCATCCTCCCGATCAGATATCGAGGTATCTTTGGCCGACTTCTGTGGGGGGTTTTTGTAGACTTCTTCGGCGGCATGATTGAGAGTAATGATTGACAATAAATGATAAGAAATTATTGTCGATCGTCTTGAATGCTTGAAATAATTTTCTACAAAGATGAAGGATTCAAGGTCGATAAAAATGGTAAAGTTATAAAAGTTTAACCGTCGTTTAATCTTAGCTATATATAGGTTTGAATAATATAGATCGAAAGGCTCCGGTTAAGTCAACAACTAAGAGATCAACGACTGGGGATAAGCGTCATTTAGGCTCTTTTTGACTGATCTGACGTGGGGAGTGGGCTTGTCCACATGGCATATGCTGATTCATCACTGCCTGTTGCACAATAAATGCATCGTATTAGATAAACGATCGATTTAAATTTTGAATCCCCTCCCTTATATGCAAACTGACTAAGAGTCAGTTCCTAAACTGAGAGTTGGAACTCAGTTTAATTCCGCAACCTTCCTTTAAAATATTCTAAGTATAGAAACTAATACTTGGTTTTTCTTGAAAAGTCAGTATGATCCACCAAAATTTCCAAAATCGACTAAGGTCAAATGACCATACTAAGTAAATGTCCTACATACTGAAACTTAGTCACAAATTTAAATTTCACCGGATTTGCGTAGAGATCACTTAAGTAATTTCTTCGAGAAATGGTTAAGTATACATTTGCCATACTTAGAAATTGACCAATGCTGAAAACTGAGAGTTTGAACTCAGTTTTAATCCGCTTCCGTCATCTTCAAACACGGATTTCTTCGATCTTCATACCATCTGGAATGTGTTGGTGACACCACTTGAAATAATGGATTATCTTGCTATCAAGAAAAATTGAGAGTTGGGACTTAGTTTTTATCTGCATCATCTTCATCGTACTTAAGATTTAGATATAGTATAAGAGAACCAGAAAACTAAGAGCTTGGACTTGATCCTCAGTATGAATGTACTCGACGGACACATCCTTCTTCTCGACATGGTCTCTGATAAAATGATATTTGATATCGATGTGCTTGGTTCTTAAATAATGTAATGATACACATATCACTGCTATTGTCACAATAAATTGGAATACACCCAGTCTCGACCTCATAATAGAGCAATTGCTGCTTCATCCAGAGCACTTGAGCACAATAACTAGCAGCGGCTACATACTCAGCTTCGGTGGTCGATGTAGCTACAGAATGTCGCTTCTTGCTGAACCAGCTAATGAGCTTATGCCTTAGGAACTGATAAGTTCCACTTGTGCTCTTCCGGTCGATACGGACATCCACCAAAATCTGAATCTGAATAAGCGTCAAGAGTAAGCTCGTCAGTTTTGGGTACTAAATACCTAAGGATTCTGTTCCTTTAAGGTATTTCACGATCCTTCGTGCAACTTCTTGGGGTTGGCTTGAAACCTTGCACATACTCCAACTGAGTAGGAAATGTCTGGCCTACATGCAGTCAGATATAACAAAGATCCAATGATGCCTCTGTAACTCGTTGGGTTGACTGCTTCACCGTCTTCATCAAGGTTGATTTGAGCACTCGGGCTCATAGGAATCTTCAAGGGCTAGGTTTTCTCAGAACAAAACTTGTTGATCAAGTCCTTGGTGTACTTCTTCTGGTTGATGAAGATTCCTCCTTCAGATTGGATGACTTGAAGACCCAGAAAATAAGTGAGCTTGCCCATCATGCTCATTTAGAAGTTGCTTCAAGTTCACGCATCCAAAGATGATATCATCGACATATATCTGAACTAAGAGGATGTCTGCTCCATCCTTGATCATGAATAACATTGTGTCGATCTCCCCTTTTTGGAAACCATTCTTGAGAAGAAATTGGGACAGAGTCTCATACCAAGCTCGGGGTGCCTACTTCAACCCATAAAGAGCCTTTCTCAACTTGTATACTTGGTTTCCTTCTTTGAAGCCTGGGGGTTGTTCAACATATACTTCTTCTTTGAGCTCCCCATTCAGGAATGAACTCTTCACATCCATAAAAAAACTGTGAAGTTATAGTGCGCGTCATAAGCTAGAAATAGCCGAATGGCTTCGAGCGAAGTCAATCCCTTCACACTGAGAATAACCCTTTGCTACGAGCCTAGCTTTATCCCTCACTATGTTTCCAGTTTCATCTCTCTTGTTCTTGAACACCCACTTGGTTCCAATGACAGATTGATGGCTTGGTCGATGATATGTGTGTAAAATGACCTATTTTTCGATGTGTGCGCGAGCATGTTTTTGGCCATTTTACCCTCATATCATATACTTTCGTTGTTCTTTTGTCTTGTTTTCGTGTTTGAAATGTTGTAGGATGTGTTTTGAGCATAATATGATATATTTGGTGGAGTTTTGGAGGAAAATCGTCCGAGTTTGGAGTCCGAGGAGGTTTGGTTCGTCCAAGCGATGCGAAAGGAGAGTTTTAGAAGTTTGGAGGACCCGCCCGGCCGAGCAAAGCAGGCTCGGCCGAGCCTGGCTGGCAGAGAGCAGGCTCGGTCGAGCGGGTCTGGCTTGGCTGAGCCAGTTCGTGTCTCCCAAACTGCTGCGGTTCCCAGGATGGCTCGGGCGAGCCATAGTTGGCTCAAGCGATCCGAGGCCCTGTTTGCTCGCCTATAAAAGGGGGAAAATCAGTTAATTGAAGAACTTTTGCCCAAAATTAGAATAACTGTCACGATACTTCTCCCTAGATTCATCTCAAAACATCTCCCCAACCAAAATCAAGGGGAATCAAGCCACATTCCATACATTTGGTGAAGATTGAAGAAGGAAGAGAGGTAGATTGGATTCAAAGAAGACAACCGAAGAAGATCAAACGTTGAACTTGAAGTTTTGTAATGAATTCTTTCAATTTCCAATTTGTATTGTACTTAACTCAAGGTATGGAGAACTAATTTCATTAGTGAGTGTTGTATTACGGATATTGTGATGGATTGAATCGATTATGCTTGTTTACTTTCCTATGAGGGGTTGATTTGCACTTGAGCTTGTTCTTGCCTATTAGGTGTAGGTAATAGCCAGCCTTTAGGTAGTTGACGTGAACGTTGCAACCAACACGCGGACGGAATCATCGTGATAAGTGCATAATCTTATAGTTCTAGTTCTAATCCACGTGCGGTGCTAGGATTGTAGGGCGATAATCGACGGTCGGTTGGGAGTGGCTTAGGAGTTAATAACGTAGCTGTTTGCAACTCTTATTGTCATCTACCGCTAGTTATCCGTAGCAAGTGACTAGCGACATTAGAGTCGGTTGCTCAACCTCATAGGAATTAAAGTTTGTTTGCAACATAACTTGGTTTAATTCGGAACAATTGAAGTTTACAATCACTCACTACCTTCTAGGATTGTCGGATTTGTTATCTTAATCTACCTATAAAATTGATTGAATTGATTGCTTGGAGAAGTTGTAATTAGTTTACTAGTTGATTGTTTGCACTTAAAGTTTTGTTTACAATTCATCGCCTAGATAGATAAAAACCAACGACTTTTGTGTAACCTAGCTATTGATACCCTTCAATGGAGTAGATGATATCCACTCGAGCGAATTAGAAAAGAGACCGGATTGATAATTTTAACATGTTATTTTTGTGTGCTTCACATGGCTACCACGTTTTTGGCGTCGTTGCCGGGGAATCTTTTAGTAGGTCTTGTGGAATTATTGAAAGTTGAAGTATGGTATGCTAGGTGTTTGAGAAAATGCTTGTGTGAATATTGTTACTAACATTTGTTTGTTAATTGTTCTTGTTTGTTTTGTTGAATTGTTTGTCTTGTAATTGGTTGGTGAGTACTAACTTTTGTTTGATTAGTTGTTAGTTGATTTATTCGTTGGTACTTTGAGAGGGTTGGACTTGTGTAGGTGTCAAATGGAGAATCATCGAGGAGTTCACTCGGAAAGGCTTATTAATCTACAAAGGCAAATGGAGAAAATGAAAGCCAAAATGCTGGAGAGACAAAGACCACAGATGCCACATCGGACGGTATTTGAAGAAATGTCGAATAGTAGCTGCCCATGGATGGAAGAGATTAGACATGATCACATTATGAAGTCAAGTTGGGGAAATGAAGAAGAGGAGTGTAGTAATGAAAGCTATAGAGATAAATGGGGGAATTGTGACCTCCGGAACAACATGAACAATCCCCCATCTAATGGCTACTCTCCATGTAGACTCTATGAGAACCAAACTTGGAATCCATCCATGACAAGAGTTCATTGTGATGAGTGGGGCAGCCGTGATCATGAAAGAGTTAGAGAAGCGAGATCGTCTCGGGAAGTTTTGAAGAGGAGACAAGATCAGCTCACGAGAAACCTTTTGGAATTAAAAATGCAATTATCCGAACTCTTGAAGAAGGTGAGTGAGAAGCCTCATGTGGAAGAGCATCCAATTGACAAGGACATAGGTCTCAAAGGAAGTTGTGAGGAAATTTTGGAAGATGAATGTGAGGATGCGGTTATGGTACTTAAGGAAGTAAGATTTCAAGATACAAGAGTAAAGGAGATGCAAGAAGAAGAATTAAGGAAAGAAGATAAAGAGTTACCTCAAGAAGAGAAAGAGGATGATAGCACCAAGGAGGAGAGGATAATCCTCTCGTTGAAAGTGAGAAGAATGGTGTTCTTGTGATACCTTCCCTTGAGGTGATGAAAGAAGTTCTGGCATTGGTACAAAAAGACGAAGTGGAGAATCATGATGAGGAAGTTATGTCGGAAAGTCCATGTGGCGATGTGGTGCTTAAATTTCCTTCACGAGTGATAGACAAGGTGGAAAAGGAAGTAATACTTGAAGTCAAGGTGAAGGAATCATATGATTTGATTAAGAAAGGGGATGTGGAGAAGTTGAAGACTGATCCAAATGGGGGACAAGTTGAGACTTATATACTTTGGATTCAATTGGATGATGCCTTAGAGATCAAATCAAAGAAGGAATCACCACCTTTTATAGTCGAGTTTGTCAAGACATGCAACTCTCATTGGAGAGACGAAAGGGGTGAAAGAAAGATCGCCTTGGACAAATTGCTCCCAAGCAAATGCCGAACAAGGGAGAAAGGTATCTTGAAAATACACAAGATTTTTGACAATGGATGATGTGGTAAGGTCGTCTAGCTACCAACATTAAGGAAGCGCTTGTTGGGAGGCAACCCAACCAATTTTTGTTCTTTTGTTTAATTGCTTTTAGTTGCTTTGATTTTGAATAAATGTCTAGTTTGTTTGGTTTTGTGTTTGTAGGAGGAACTACAAGATCAAGAGGAGTAATGACGCACCGCCTACCTATTTGACAAACTTAGTCTCTCTTGACTAAGTTTGGGGGGAATGGCTGGTATTCGGTGCTTTGGTTTACTCTTTTCTTCTATCTCTCTATCTTAGTTTACATTGCTTATTAGTTTAGCTTAGTTTAGTTTGAATTTAAATAATTTGGTCTTTCGATTTGGTTGTATAATAATATTGATCTACCTTTACCTTAGTTGTGGATGATGTGTTGATTTTGTTTTGAATTTGAATGAAATGTTTGTTGATGAATCATTTGCGAGCTTACATGAGATTGAATTCTGTCTATTTGGTTTTTGTTTGTGGTTATGTTTAATGGTTTGGTATGAATGGTTGTGCGAGTGGATAAATGTTATAATTTTTCTTGAGATATTGGTTTGTGGAAAGATTGGTGGATATGAGAGCTTTATTGGCTTTATTATGCTCAATTGTTTGGTGGTGTTGTATTGATGTGTAGTAGGTGCAAATAAGGAATGGAAAGCGGTTTGATCATGTCTACCGATGTGTAACACCTTCTATCGTTTCTCCTACCATTTAGTTTCAATTCAATTGTTCATGGCATGTAGATTGTTAATTAGGATGTTGTGTGCTTGTTGTGTGCATTATGAACCCAAACGAGAATTGGAGATTTGAATCATGATCTACTTTGTAAGGCTTAAAATTTGCTTTGACCAATGATAGGGCATAATCTAGTTGTTAAGGCGTGCTCGAATTGAACTTTTGAATTGTCGAGTTTTGTGAAATGCCTAGGACTTGACAAAAGCCGAGAGTTTTTGAGCCTTGATATTGTCAGATTTTGATCGGTTGTGAGTGGCAAGTTTGAGAGCACAAAATCTAGAACTTGAATATATTCTCTATCTATTGGGCATGCGTATGGTAACTAAAAAATGATCTTAGGCCATCGATTCTTAGTCCTTGCTTTCACTTCGGAAGTATAAGGTGGTTGATATCATAATTTTGCCTTTCATACCCTTGATTCCCGTGATTGAGCTTAATGGTGATATTTCTTTCAAAATTATTAGGACAAATTTTGGGGGAATGAGTGTATGAGGGTGAATACGGAGATCAGAGTTGGGTTGGGAATTGTTTGAGTTGTGATTGTTGAGGCAATAAAGTATTGATTGAAGGATTGATATGAATCCTAGAAAAATGGGTACCAACAAAAATTTGGGTACTTAAAAAGAAAAAAAAAGAGAAAGAAAAGAGAAAAAGAAAAAGAAAAGCATCATGAATGAAAAAATGATGGTGCTAGAAAAAAATGAGAAAAAGAAAGAAAAGAAAAAAAAATATACATGAGAGTTGTGATTGAAAAAGCCTCAAGGTTAGAAGTGGATTGGAGAGAATAAGTTTGGGGGTTTTGGGATTTGGAAGAAGTTCGTCACTTTAGCCCAAAACCACTTACCTTCTAGTAAGCCACGTTATAACCGAAAACAAAGACCTTTTCTATTTTAGGAGCCAACTCATTGTAGTATAGTGGTGAGAATTGTTTCAAACCTATGAAAATTATGCTCGATATCTTGTGAATGAGTGAATCTATCAAACCCTAAACACGTAAGAAAGTGCTTTCATTTCTTTATCCAATGTTGATGAGTGGTTTGAGTCGTTAGCATTAATCGTGTCACAAAGTTAGGTGATAATCTCGTTCGATAAGAACATGCCAAGATGACTATGATGAGCTAAGAGGTTGTTTGTTGAGGTTTATTGATTGCCTTACTTTGTTTTGATTGAGGACAATCAAAGGTTCAAGTTTGGGGGATTATGATATGTGTGTAAAATGACCTATTTTTCGATGTGTGCGCGTGCGTTTTTTTGGCCATTTTACCCTCATATCATATACTTTCGTTGTTCTTTTGTCTTGTTTTCGTATTTGAAATGTTGTAGGATGTGTTTTGAGCATAATATGGCATATTTGGTGGAGTTTTGGAGGAAAATCGTCCGAGTTTGGAGTCTGAGGAGGTTTGGTTCGTCCGAGCCGATCGAAATGAGAGTTTCAGAAGTTTGGAGGACCCGCCCGGCCGAGCTGAGCCGGGCAGAGGGCTCACTCGGTCGAGCAGTGCAGGCTCGATCGAGCCTGGCTGGCAGAGAGCAGGCTCGGCCGAGCCAGATTGTGTCTCCCAAACTGCTACGGTTCCCAGGATGGCTCGGGCGATCCGAGGCCCTGTTTGCTCGCCTATAAAAGGGGGAAAATCAGTTAATTGAAGAACTTTTGCCCAAAATTAGAATAACTGTCACGATACTTCTCCCTAGATTCATCTCAAAACATCTCCCCAACCAAAATCAAAGGGAATCAAGCCACATTCCATACATTTGGTGAAGATTGAAGAAGGAAGAGAGGTAGATTGGATTCAAAGAAAACAACCGAAGAAGATCAAACGTTGAATTAGAAGTTTTGTAATGAATTCTTTCAATTTCCAATTTGTATTGTACTTAACTCAAGGTATGGAGAACTAATTTCATTAGTGAGTGTTGTATTACGGATATTGTGATGGATTGAATCGATTATGCTTGTTTACTTTCCTATGAGGGGTTGATTTGCACTTGAGCTTGTTCTTGCCTATTAGGTGTAGGTAATAGCCAACCTTTAGGTAGTTGACGTGAACGTTGCAACCAACACGCGGACGGAATCGTCGTGATAAGTGCATAATCTTATAGTTCTAGTTCCAATCCATGTGCGGTGCTAGGATTATAGGGCGATAATCGACGGTCGGTTGGGAGTGGCTTAGGAGTTATTAACGTAACTGTTTGCAACTCTTATTGTCATCTACCGCTAGTTATCCGTAGCAAGTGACTAGCGACATTAGAGTCGGTTGCTCAACCTCATAGGAATTAAAGTTTGTTTGCAACATAACTTGGTTTAATTCGGAACAATTGAAGTTTACAATCACTCACTACCTTCTAGGATTGTCGGATTTGTTATCTTAATCTACCTATACAATTGATTGAATTGATTGCTTGGAGAAGTTGTAATTAGTTTACTAGTTGATTGTTTGCACTTAAAGTTTTGTTTACAATTCATCGCCTAGATAGATAAAAACGAACGACTTTTGTGTAACCTAGCTATTGATACCCTTCAATGGAGTAGATGATATCCACTCGAGTGAATTAGAAAAGAGACCGGATTGATAATTTTAACGTGTTATTTGTGTGTGCTTCACACGGCTACCAGTCGATCCACCAAGTACCATACTTTATTCCTTTTGAATTCAGCAAGATCCTCTTGCATGGAATTTATCTAATCAGTGGACTTCGGAGCATCTCCTATCTTCATAGGCTCTATTATAAGAGATGAAACAAGTAAGTAAGCCACTTCCCTGCCTCGTTCGTACTGGGTTTGCAATATTATCAAACACGGCTTCTTCAGGATGGTGTCTCAACCATTTGGGCCTCTGGATCTGAGTGACTTCAATAGGTTGAATGAATGCTCCAAGAATGTCAGTACCATCAGTTCCTTATACTGGAACTGAGGTTAACGTTGATTCCACCATGACTAGATTTTCAGGAACTTGGTCTTGAGCTTCTGAACTTGGACCTTCTTCTCCAGTGATAGCTTCCACAATCTGTAACCCTTGGTCTTCTAGATTCACTTTGGGTTGGCCTTTTTCAGAGTGTGCACCTTCTTCTTCAGGTGAGTCTATATGGTCGGCAAGTCAGTTTTCGCTTGGCCTCCAGACTGAGTTTCATCATAATCGCCTGAAGTTCCCCCTTGATCAGTACCTGCATTAAGAGTTAGAGAATCTATGGCCTCATCAAGGAAAATTGCATCACCGGCCTTGTCCTCTGGAACACTCGATTGATCATTCATAGATCTAGGCTGAAAAACTGTATTAGGATTTTCCTTTTTAGAACTCAGTTTCTCACAGACAACCTTGATCTTGTGATCACCAAGCTCCAGGTCTTTCAATGTCCTGCGCACTAGAATAGACTCATCAAATACAATAGAACATGTTACGTCCACATGTCCCGTAGTCTTGTTAAGTACTCTATATCCTTTGTATGAAGGGTGTCCATAACCAAGGAACACACCTTCATCCGTCGTGAGACTAAAAGTATTTAACTTAGACTTTCCGTTATTATGGATATAACATGGAGAACTGAAAGCACGTAGATGAGCTAAAGAAGACTTACGACCATTATAGACCTCATACGGGGATTTGTGATGACAACTGTTGATAGCACTTCTATTCTAAGTATAGCATGCCATCATCAGGGCTTCTCCCCAATAGCCTTCGCTCAAGCTTGCTTCTGCAAGCATGGTCCTTACTGCCTCTTTGAGTGTTCTATTCCTTCTCTTGGCAAGACCATTCTATTGAAGAGTCCTCGGAGCCGACTTCTCATGAGCGATTCTAAAGTCAGCACAAAAATCTATAAAAAGACCATTGCAAAACTCAGTCCCATTGTAAGAGCGAATCCTCTTCACGGTGAAACCTTTGTTTTTATGCACTTGAAGGATGAGCTCTGGTAGCTGAAGCTTGACTTCATCCTTGGTCTTTAATAGCCTCACCCATGTATATCTCGAGTAGTCATCAACCACAACGAGAGTGAATCTCTTTCCTCTAATGGTGGGTGGCTTGACCGTTCCAAATAGATCCATGTGCAGCAGCTGCAAGATCCTATCTGTGCTTGCTGTGATGCCTTGGTCTGCTTTCCCATCTTGCATGCCTTGCAAACACCTTCTTCCTTCTTGAACCCAGTTTGTGGAAGATCTTCCACAAGCTTATGCTTTACTAGGTGCCTGATGGATTGGAAATTCAGGTGGCTAAGTCTTTTATACCATAGCCAGTTGACTCCTTCTTGTGATGAGCTTGTGGCGACAAGGCACGTCCCAATCCACAATATTGAGACTTCATTTCTTCATTCCTTTGAGCACGACCTCCTTGGAGTCTTTATCCTTGATCAAGCAATCATCTTCGGCAAATGTCAGCTCATATCCAGATTGGATAGCTGACTGATACTTAGTAGATTATAATTGAGGTTGGTGACTAAGGATACGTAGTTGATAGTGATCCCATCATATTCCAAGCAACCTTTTACGATTACTCTCCCCTTAGAGTCGTCTACAAAAAATAACTGGGACCCTCTTGACATTTGTAAGTTTGAGAAAAGTTCTTTTTCTCCGATCATGTGGGCAAAACACCCACTATCCAAAATCCAAGCTTGCTTCTTCTTCTTGAGCTGACTTTGGCAACCCTGTTACTGCAAAATAAGGAAGGTTAGACTTTAGGTATCGAGCTTCAGCGGGTCCTGCTTGGTTATTCTTTGGAATCCATTCCTTTTGAATCCAAAATTGTTTCACCTTTAGCTTAGATGTTGCAACCTTCTCTGTCTTTCTCTTCCTTCTCTAATAATGTATGATATTTGTATGCATATGAGAAGGAATGTTGTGTTTGTGTGAAACCTTACGAGAAACTGAGTTTCTCAAAGCAAAGTTTCCTGGAACTGACTTCCTAGAAACTGAGTTTATGTTTGGTTCTCGGAAACCAAGTCTGGGGTGTACAGTCTTCCAAGCCCTTGAAATAGGAAACTGATTGGGCTCAGACCTTAAGTAAGTGTCCCTCCTACTCGGATAAGTTCTCTTCTCATAGGAATTATGAGTATGGAATCTCGGATTTTTAGAATCCGGAAATGATGCTGACTTCTTGCGAAGCTCAGTCTTGGCTGTGAAAGTAGGTTTCCTTGCATTGGGAACATTTTTCTTCACCCACTTCTTAGGCTTCATCTCAGGTTTATTTGGTTTTGAAACCAAATTATTTTTAAGTTTCGGGTTGAAACTCAGTTTGGAAACTGATTTCTTCCCTTTGCCTGATTGGCCACTATGGAGTCCTTATCTGTACTGACTACTCCTTTGCCTAACAACGTAAATTCTAAACCGAAATCCTTTTTAAAGTGATAATTTGAAACATTTTCGGTTTCAAAAGTCGATGCATGATTGCTCAAAACATTTTCAGTAAAGCTTAGGCCTGACTTATCAGTTGGATCTCTTTGTATACTCAGGGCTTCTGAAACTTTGCTAGTGCTAGAATATAATGAGCAAATAAGCTTTTGATCACTAGCAACTTTTAGTTTTAAAGATTCGCATTCTTTGGAAACATTTTAAAAATTTTCAAGCAAAATCGAATGCTCCTCTCTAAGTTTGGTCAAATCCTCACTTGTTGACTTTGATCCTTTGATCCCCTTAGTCAACTCTGAAACTTTAAGTTTCAGTGACTCATTTTCTTATACCAAAGCATTCTTTAATTTATAGAATTTTGAAAATTTTTTATTTAAAATTTCGAGAGTAACATCCTCTGAAACCGAGCAATGAGATTCAAAGTCCTCTTCTATGCATGCTACAGGAATTGAGACTGAGTTTGAGGTGGTTACCAAGTTTAGTGACGCAGCTTCTTTTCCTTCATCTTCAAAATCAGATGCCTCTTCTTCTCCAAGTTTGGCCATTAGTACTAGGAATGCTTCTTGTACGGCCACATCATCTGAAGTGTAGTACTCATCATCATTATTTGAGATGCCTGTCACCTCAGTTCTGGGTAGTATGGCCTTTGCGATAGCTTTTGAGGCTTTTATCTCAAATATACTCTTGAGGCATTCTCTCTCCTCCTTTGAAACCATCGTGCACTCATACTTCAAGTGAGTTGGAGAGTTTCACTCGAAGCATGCTTTAGGAGGTCTCTCACTAAACTTCTGGTCACCTCCTTGTGAGTTTTCAATTTTTTCTTTGGCTTTCTCTAGAATCTTAGTCAGCTTCTTCATCTGTTCTTCAAGCTCGGCCACCGAGCTCTCTTCCTCTTTCTTCTGGTAGGAAGGTGTTTGTGCTGACTTTGATGCAGAAGTCTGACCAGTTGATCTATCAGCTTGATAAGGCTTTGTGCCCTTCTCTTAAAGTCTATTTCCACAAAGAAGACAATATCTTTTTTCGGGTTGCAGGCTGACATTCCGCAGGGCTTCATTTTTATTTTCCATCTGGATATCCCTTTCGTGGTCTTAGAGTTGGGCAAACACGTCCTTCATCATCATTTTAGAGACATCCTTCTCCTTCAGGCTCATGACCTTGACGAACCAGTCTTCTTTTGGCATCTTGGAGAGAATCTTCGCATTTACATCTTCAATAGAATACTCTCTCCCCAAGTTTTTTTAGTACACAGATAATAGCATTAAATCTTGCTTCCATTGATTTTATGTTTTCACCAGGAAGCATTTAATATTACTCATACTTATCTACACAATTTTGAAGCTTGTTCCGCTTCATTTGATCGGTCTATTGAAAGAGAGTGCCAAGGAAATCCCAAACCTACTTGGCGGTGTCGTACTCTAAGGCTTCGACAACCAGTGCTTTTGGTAGGAATTAAGATCAACTATAGAGCCACAACATCTAGTTAAGCCCGTACTTTGTCCTCATTGGTCCATTCTGAGTATGGCTTGTCGACCGTCTATGGACCGGTGGCTCCTCCGAGCTGTAAGTTGATTTTTGTGATCTTAATAGGTCTGTTCTTGATCACATGCACCATTTTTGGATGTATGTTCTTCAGTGTGATCAAGGACATCTTCTTCCAGGTATTGTACGATTCTGGAATGTACTTTGATAACTTTGTAATATGAGCCATCGCTTATAACTTGAGCTTAAGCACAAGAAGCAAACGAGTGCAAGAAAAGAGATCTGGTCCTAAGCGACTCAACAAAACCTTGGTCTATAAGAACCTTGGCACGTGATACCACTTGTTGATCCCGAAATCAGAGAATATAATGTGCAGCGAAAGGTAAGTTTAAATTGCACTTGTTCTCCAAAACTGATTGAAACTCAATTTAGGGTTTATGAAAGTAACTTTTAAGCTCAGAATGTCCTTAGGTAAGTTTCAAAAGTATACACTTCAATACTTGGCTAAGTATTGAAGGTTTCAAAGTAAGCTTGTGAAAGCTAAGTATGCTGAAAAGTAAAGTAAGCAAATAAAAGACATAGGATATTATAGTGGTTCAGACTTAAAAATCCTACGTCCACTCTTCCAAAATTAATCGAGAATCCACTAAATTTGGTACAAGCCTCCTTATGATCTATGAACAGCCCGTCGGTACTCCGTCCTTCGGTTTACTGTTGTCACTCACCTAGAACTCCTTGCTGACTTAGTCTTCAGGTTGAAGTGAGGATACACCTCACAGCCTTCTTCCTGGTGGTTGGACACGTTCTTCCCAGAACTAAGCTTGGCAGACAAAATGCCCGTGAGAATCAGTGTTCCAGAGTAGAACACTGACTGCTATGAATATTACTTAGAAAAGTAATATTCACCAAAGTATAGCTTCAGCTAAAAGCTTCATCGTCGTGCTTATAAACAGAAGCACATAATGATTAACTTGAGTTGGAAACTCAAGTCTTGTGTTAATAACACAGAGTATCAAAGAATTTTTCAGTAGAAAGCTTGATAGAGCTTTGGCTTATCTTAGCTTAAGTGTTCGTAAGTTCATAACCTTTTTCGGTTGAAATGAATAGCTATTTATAGACAAATCCTTAGTTGTTTGAATTTCTTCCCGTTAGACACACAATTTCAGTCGTTAGAGACAAGAGGAATGTCGTTCAATCATAGTCATTCTTTGGTAGGTCTGCTCTGTTCTGAAAAGGTGTACTTCCATGTACTTTCTTCATGCTCTTTTCAGACTCAGTTTCAGTCCGAGGAATCTAAGTATGGACATCCTCGTACTGACTTTTACTTAGAATCCATACACCTTTAAGTCTGACTAAGCTTGGTTCCTCTTGTGTTCCACGTGCTTATGAAATAAGGCTTCCATACTGACATTCCATAATCAGTATGGGCAACCCTCATACTGACTTCTCATAAGTCAGTATGATAGTCTCTATACTGAGTACCCAAACTCAGTATAGGCCTTGGACATACTTAGTGAAACCAAGTTTCATGAACGAACATTTCTTCAAATCTCGAGCATCTATTTTGCTCGATCTTCAGCACCTAAGTTCTATTACAACACGAATAATCTTATACATGGATTACATTTTAGAACTCTAGAAACTTTGTGCCAAAGTAAGTTTTGACATATCAAAATATCAAACTAAGGAGGGAACTAAAACTTAGTTCCTTACATACATTGATGATGATTAAATCTATAAATTCTTTGAAATTATTGCTGTTGATCGATGTATCATGGAATAAGTATTGTTGAGTATTGACTGATATATAATAAAAGTGTACTCCAACCTCGCTCAAAAAATGCTGAACAAAAGTATCTCGTAACGTAGAAATTGATTATTGATAAGCATCAACTTAATTCATCTATTTACACAACTATCTAACAATTCTAATATTAGAAATCAACATAAAATCAACGATTAATTAACATAATTATGGTAATAAGTTAAATGCTAATCAATTTGAATTCTATTAGTCCACGTTTTTTTTGTCATTTTCATTTATTTATTTGCACTATACTCATTCCGTTACCACAATAGATTAGATGTAATAACTATTTTCAATATTTATTTGCACTATACCCATTCGTTACCATAATAGATTAGATGAAATAATTATTTTCAATAAATAATTATACACATTTCCCTAAAATATATATATTAAATTTAAGGAAATGATAATTAAGGAATCAATCTAATTGATTTATAGATATTTTTCTAAAATATATAAATTAATTTTAAGATTTAATTTGTGTACCTTAATTTCCTTATAAATATATAAAACTAAATTAAATTATACAATTAAAAATACTTAATGGTTCTCGATGAAAATCTAAAATATAAAATTGAAATAATTTTAATTAAATCCCACCAATAATAATGACAAATAAATCAAATCATAGTAGATTAAAAGCTTACATAGGTAGATTAAAAGCTTTCATAGTTTCTATCTTGAATAATTGATGAATATTCAAATCATAGTAAATTTCACACAATAAATAATGAACTGAAAAAAATAAATTAATGAACTATTAAAGCAACTGAATATTATCATATTTGAGATCGATATTGTTATAATATATATATATATATATATATATATATATTAGTTTTCTGCCCGCGCGTTGCGCGGCATATATATATTATTTGTATTGTATTATCATTATTATTGGGAAATTATTCCTTGATTTATGTTGTAAATCTCCCTTTAGGATCAAATTGTAAAGGTTTTGTTGAATCAAAGCGTTAGTTAGTTTGTTCGGTCATTGCTGAATTCTAGATAGTCTAGCAACTCTGTGTAAAGTCCTGTTTAGGAAATATTTTGAGTTGTAATAGATTAGAAGTGCTTGAGGAAGACTGCTGGAGGATTCAACAGTTGAAACGAAGACTTCAGATATTCTGGATGCTAGGAACGTTCTCAGCAGTCAAGCCGATTGCTAGAGAAGTCAGCAGACAGAAATGACTGCTAAGGAGGTAGCGGTCAAATGCTAAGAAGAATGACTGCTAAGGTGTTAGTAGTTATATGCTGAGAAGAAATGATTGCTAGGAGTACTTACTCAGCAATCGTAAGAAATGAGATAGCAGAATACTAAAGGAGTCAACATTCACTATTCACTCAGAAGATTGCTAGAAGTATTAGCAATAAGGAATCGACTCAAATGCTGAATACGCAATCGCTGAGGAGTCAGCAGATTGGATCCAAAGCAGATTGCTAGAAGAGCTCAGCAATCAAAAGTCGAAGTACTTAGCAGAGTGCTCCCAGCATTCTCCGAGAGAATGCTAAGCAAGGAGATACTCAACAAATACTTGCTAATACTACCGTTCTGACAGAAGGTACAACCAAGGACGAATAGCCTTCCCGAAGTAGGTAAAAAGACATTGTACATGCCAGAAAGGACGAAAAAGCCAGTAGCTCTTTTGGACAAAGGAGACGTTGTGTCTAACGGGTATGGAGATTCAAAGTTTGAATCTCCAGATATAAAAGACAAGTCCAAACAAGAGAGAGCATCTCTTGACCCCCTTGAATCCTACGACTACGACTAACAACTGCTCATACGAGAGAAAACTTTACAAGCGAACAAAAAGTGAGAAAGAAATCGATTGAGAGCACATTAAAGACAAGGAGAATCTTAAGCTCTCAACGGCAAGTGTCAACCATTGAATATCTGACACTGCATTCAAGAGGATTCATTGACTCTATTCAAGGATCAATCATTGGGATAACTTCCATCCTAGGAAGCATCCAGCAATCACATCTCTGAAAAGAGATTGACTAAGACGGGTTGTTGCCAAAACCCCCAGGAGAGTTCGAAAGGAACTATAAAGCTTCCATTGCAGTAAGGTCAAGTTTTACGAAGGTGCGCCCTTGACTTAGCTGCAACTGCCGACCGAAAGATCCAAGTAACGGGGGAAGATAGCTTTGTAGTGGCTGGCTCGAAAGCTCACCACCTGCTATAGGGGATAGGCGATTACTTGTACTTGAACATATCTTTTTAGTGAATTCTCAGTGTTCGACTGAGGAGTGGACATAGATCTTTAAGGATCGAACCACTATAAACCTTGTGTTCTTGTTACTGTTTTATTGTTTCTGTGTGTTGATTTAAAACCTAGCAACCTCAAGTTGCTAGAGTATATCTCTAAAACAATCTAACACCTACTTCGAGCTAAACATTTGTGAAAAAGAAACTAAGTGTAAGATATCTTAATCATTCTGCTGCATTTGCTAAGTAGCTTTCGGCTGCTTATCACGACTCTTATCAGGGACCAACAAGTGGTATCAGAGCAGGAGGTCGTAAGACTTACTGATTCCAAGTCACTTTTGACCAGATCTATATTTTCCTTGCACTGTTTGTGTTGTTTAGCTCAGGAACTTTCAGCTTGCCAAGATGAACCATACTCTTCCAAAGTATAACAAGGAGAAGTTCAACTCATGGCAGAAGATGGGCACCATCCAGCTCCAAAGTATACATCCGGAGTAGAGTTGTCAAGTGGGCCGGGCCGACCCAGCCCAGCACGGCCCAGCACGGCTGAGGCCCGGCCCAGGAACGACCCACGATTCAAATGGGTTTGGCGGGCCGGGCTTAAGTGATTCGATGGGCTCATATTGGTCTTTTTTTGAAGTCCAGGCCCGGCCCAGGCCCAGGCCCATCTGAGCACGGGACCAGCCCGCCCCAGGCCCAGGTCCAAGCCCAGACCAGCCCAGGCCCAGGACCGGCCCATCTCAGGCCCGGTTGTGGCCCATCTCATACCCATCTCAAATATTTCTTAGTTTTTATTATTTTAAACTAGTTATTTTGATTCTTTTTATTAATTTAGCTACAAAATAAATAATTTTAAGTGTTTATAATTAAATCTAACCTAAATAAATTAAGTTTTTTTAAAGAAAAATTAGAAATATTCTTTAAAAATAATTTAAAAATGTGTAAAAAAATAAAAATTATAATTCATTTTAAACCCATTTCTGGCCCACCTGAGGTCCACTTCAAGCCCACCAAAGACCCAGCCCAGGCCCAGTTCAGGCCCAGCCCAGGCCCGGTTCAGGCCCACTTCATTGTGGTCCTGGGTTGTGCTGGGCCAAGAGAAATACAAAATGGCCCGGCCCGGCACGGCCCATCTCAACAGTGGTCCCGGGTCGTGCCGGGCCACTTAATTGGTGGGCTTACCCGGGCCCGGGCCGGGCCGGGCCAGTTGACAACTATAATCCGGAGATGGTGGACGTTCTCTCTAAGGGGCCCATAAAGATAATGAAGCCAAATATTTTCATCGGTCCAGCTGCTGAGGGGCAACCAAGACCACCCCCAATGGTTGAGAAGACGTTCGATGAATGGACGGTCGAGGACAAGAAAAGAGTTCTGGTGGAGTATCTAGCAAAGAAGCTCATACTAGACTGTCTACCTCCGTTGATGGCAAACAAAGCTCTAGACTTTGACACAGCTAAAGAGATGTGGGACTTTGTGTGCGCATCTTCCCAGGAGACAGACCAAATGAAGAGAAACAAACTCTAGGTAGCTGTTGATAAATATGAGTCTTTCTCTATGCTTGCAGGTGAATCCATATAAGCGATGGAAGAAAGATTCAATACCATCGTTGGAGAGCTCCGGAACTTGGAAAAGACATATGACAATGGAGAAATGAACAACAAGATCATCTCCAAACTTTTTCCAAGGAGTGATTGGTTCGTGAAGATGACGAGTCTGAGCGAGAAAGACCTCAGCAAAATGTCTACATCTGAGGTATTAGCTCAACTTAAAGCTCATGAGTTTATAATACAGCAATCGAAAAAGAACGAAGCAGTTGCTGCTCAAACTTCGTCAACAAACGTTGTACCCTCGGAAGACTTAGCATATTTTGCTAAGAAAGATGCTGGAAGGTGGAAGCCGAGGAAGCCTTTCCACAACAATGAGAGATCTGCACCAGCTTCACCAGCAAAGGAGGTTGCCTCAATCTCAGGCTCACAGCATGTCGATCTCAAGATCAGTGAGCTCGAAAAGCAGATGAGAAAGCTTGAAAAGCTCATGCTGGAAGCAAAAGCAGAAAAAGAAGCCAAGCTCACATCAACCTCTCGTCCAGCAGAAAGGAAACCTAGGACGTGCTTCGAATTCAATTCGCCAGATCATATAAAGCATGAGTGTCCTAAGGTAAGCAAGGAGGAAAGAGAGTGTCTCGAGCAAAGGTTTGAGAGGAAAGCTGTCAAAGCAGTCACCAGAGCGCTGCTGACCAGGACAGAGGTGCCTGACATTCCTGACAATGATGAGGAATACTATTTATCAGAAGAGGATGATGAGGAGGCCATGCTAGTCTTGATGGCAGATATCATTGATGATCAGGATGCTGAAGCTGAGCAGAATACTGAATCGGCTCTAGCAGTCGATGCCCAAGAGGTACATTCTACTAGCATTTCTAGTTCAGCAATCATGCATCAATCGGAGGATTCTTCTTTAGATTCCGAGGATGATTATCTTACTAAGCTTTCAATAGAGTTCTAAAAAATGTACGCTATAAAAAATGCTATTGTGGGAGAGAACACCTCACTGAAAAACAAAGTTACATCTTTGACCGAGGAAGTCGAAAGACTAAGGTCTGATAGTGAGAAACTTTTGAAACTCAAAGTTGATTACTCCAAACTTGCTAAAAATTTTCAAATAATTGGATGATATGACTTTGTTATAAAATAACTATTTTTACCTGCGAATAACTAATAAAAGAGGAGTTGAGAATGAATAAGAAGAGTGTGTGAGGGGGTTGAGATTTGAGAGTTAGAGGAGACGGAAATTATTTTATTTTGATGTTAAATTTTATATTTATACATAATACTGAAATTTGTTTTAGTGTATGAACTTTTTTTATATTTTTTTATTATTATGAGCATCAATTATTACTTAATTATGTGTTATTTTTGTTACGTTAAAACTCAATGAAACTCCTTCATAAATATTTATGGATCCGCCACTACTTCACTACCAGCTCTAGTCTCTTTTATATAAACATTTGCATTATAAACAAAGAAACAAAAAAATTTATAATGATATTACAAACAGTGTTCTACTGTCTATATATACCCATAAAATATACTCCCCCGTCCCGGCTAAGTAGTCTCATTTGCATTTGGCACAATTACCAATGTATGTGAGTGTAGTGGAATTAATATTTTATTGGTGAGTGTACAAAAGCTTGTCATTTTAGGAAATGTGACTACTTAGACGGGATAGAGGGAGTAATTGAAATTGTATCATATCGGCACGAGACATCTTCATATCTCCATGCAATATTCTTTCTTATTTTGGTGATCTTTGTTTCCTAATAAACATTATTTTCTGAAGCAAATAATATTTATCTTATCATAATATCAGCCTAACATCAGTCTTCTCTCCTAAAACCCTATCTATCTCTCGTATCTTCTTCCAACAACCAGTGCCGCCTCCTTTCTCCTATCATTGCCCAAGATGCTAAACCTCTGTCCTTCTCTACTCTCATCTATATGATCATATGATCAAACTTTCTTATGTGAACTCTCTTTTATGGAAAATGCATATCACCACTCTTCTCTGCAGCTAAAATCTATTTGGTTACATAGACGACACTAAACCTCTTCCCTCTAATACACTTTCGTACACCGGTGGCACCCCTGTAGTCAATGGATCATATGAATTCTTGCGCACCCATATTAGTGACTCCTAAGTCTACTTCTCTCATCTCTAACAGAGGAGTTCTTGGCTGAAGTACTCTACTGCACCACCTTGCACGTGGTATGGCTCGCTCTTAAGGTCGCGTATAGTTACAACTCCAAATCTCGCAAGCTATCCTTAAAGACAACCTCCAAACTATGAAGAAAGGGACTCGATCTGCGACTGAATATGGCCAAAACTTCAAGTCCTCATGTGATCAATTGGCAGCTATTGGACGCCCCATTGATGATACGTATAAAGTTTCTTTGTTCTATCGAGGTTTTGGTTCGTCTTTTTCAAAAAAATGATGCTCACTCCTCTTCATAACTTCTGCGATCTCCTATTTAAAGCTGAGAGCTTTGTGTTATTTCAAGAGTCCATTAACACAACATGATCTTCTTCTATTTTCTTCTACAGCCAACATAAACCTTCGGGTCAGTGCCCACCTTCCTCTAGAAATTATAATTCTTCTCGTGGCCATGTCAGTGGTTCACGTTACTCCAACTCCTGCAGTTGTGGCCGCAATTAAAAACTTCAACCACCTCCCTGCCAAATTTTTTGTCATGAAGGCCACTATGTCAATTTTTGTTCGAGAAGGTATTCTTCGCAGACATCTCTAGTAGTTGCACAATTGGCTGACACATTCTCCACTGGCTACTCTCTCTCAACTTAAAACAACAATTTGGTTTCTTGACACCGGTGCCTCAGCCCACATGACTCCAACTTCTAATTCTTTGGAGAAATCTCAGTCGTACTCTAGCATGATAGTGTTATTGTTACTAATGGTGCCCGGCTTTCTATCTCAACCAGGTGCGGGAGGCTTTAGAGCTTCTGTTTGACGTCCCAGTTCCTTATGGGATGCAGCTGAGCTGGCTTTTGGAGCAGGAAATTCCATCCCTTGTGCAAGGTTGGACCAACATCGAGGACTCTAACCTCTATCCTCCTAGGCCTCGTCCCTCTCGCTGACTGGAATCTACATTTTATTTTCTTTGTACATTTTAAGATTTCTGCTTCCGTAATGTACTCCTTTTCAATGAAATGAAGTCGTTTTATCCTTCCAGTCTTGAGTCACAGATCTTAATAACACAGTTTCCTTAATTGTATACATTATACAATTGGATATGGTACAATTGTGAATCTTCTCAATTTTTGAACTCCTTCCTTAGGAGTTAATGTGAGATCTTGGAGATCTTGACAGTACATCCATGATTTGGCTAAACACCGAAGCTACACTTTTAGCCTTCTGTCTTTCTTTCACGTCAATTTAGGAGTGATGCGACGCAGTAATTGCATTTAATTCTGAATCATCGATCGTCGCACAGAGATCTCCAATAAATACATTTTTCACGAAGTAATATTTGTCACCACATATCAGTACTTGCTTCTTTGCTCCATGCAATATCTTTGAAGAAAATGAATCCTTCACCTAGCATTGTGAGCGAAATTTCGAGGATCTCTATCCAAAGGAACAACATCCTGGATTTAGGTGGGTTCTGGCGACAGAACTGGAAAATTCCCATCGTCTTCAATGATGTGATGGAAAAACTGCAAGCCAATGGTCTGGAAATCTTTGTGATCAAGGAGCCTCATTCCTTTCACAAGGATTTACTGAAGGTGCTCGCCTAAAATTCCACTGTCAAAGAAAAAGAGATCTACTTCAATCTTAATGGGGAGGAGTTTTTTTTTGTCTGCTGACTATCTCGCTGTCAAATTCGGGCTTAGATGCAACGGCATCCCGGTCATAGACTATCTCAAGGATGACACAGCGCTTGAGTGGTCAGCGTGGCAGCGGTGGAGGTTAGTGGAGGTCGGATTCCATCCAACTATGACTAGCGAGTTCCTCAAGCAGCGCTATAAAGCGGCTTTTGACATAATTAACCAGATGGTGATTGGAAACACCCTTCTGGATACAAACTTTTCGCCGCTAGTATGGAAAGCAATGATGGCATTTGAGGACTAGGCTGAAGTAGACTGGGTAGCTTTTATCTTTGACCGCCTGATGAAGGCCTTTCAAAATCTTCCTGAGGTCATCATCCCATACGGCATGCAACTGGGTCGGCTTATTGAAAAGAGGATCCCCTTCTTTACAGAAGATGGGTCCAAACTGGTTGTCAGCGACTACTACCCACCAAGATGTATATCCACCCGCTTTCTATAAATATAGGTTCCTTATGTTTTGTTTGGACATTGTATCCTCCTCTTTACTTAAAAAATGAAGTAGTCATTTTCCCTTCGACTTTAACATTGAGTAAACAATCTCAGAAGTAATGAGTTTAACTAAAATAATAAATCATACTGTTATGCATCGGATCAGTTTTCATCTCCTTCTCTTGAGATTTCATCAAACTCTAGAAGACCTAGTTTGTGTAGGATTTGAGTCTACAATAGACAGCGTGAGTTGTAATTTATTTCTTTAGTCGTTTGGATCATTCTTAGGGTATCAAAACAAATCAGATTGAATAAACCCTATGCATGCTCCTAATATTTAATTGCAAGTAATGGATCTACGGAATACCTGAACTCCTACGACTAATCTACAGATCTAGATCGGAGACAATGACGAAGGAGTAGATCTGGATGTGGGATCGATCCAAGCTATCTTGTTCCAACAGATCTGATCTTCTGATCTGTTCCCTTGCTCCTCGAAAATCTGGTGAGGATACGCTACCGAGTTGAATCAGAGATCCGGAGAAATCGACCAATTCCTCCCAATGATAGTTGTTTCCCCTCTCTCTCCTCCCACATAGTTGTGTGTATTGTGTGTGTAGATCTGATAGAGAGAAGGCTTTTATAGTGCTAGGGTTTACAAAACCCTAACCCTAATGGGCTCTGAGCAGATTGTGGGCTAGACCAGGGACCAAATGCAAATAATAAAGTGGGCCCTCTTTATTAATTAATTCCATGTCCAACCCGGAACATAATTAATTAATAAAATATTGTTTTAACCTTCACCACGGTAACAATGCTGACTCACCCCTTTATTACCACATAATTTGGAACGGGTTGCATTAAACTTGAATGATCCACATATTTAAGGTTTAGGACATTCATTAATTAATTTGGCTTATGACAATTAGCCATAATTAATTAATCTCTTATTTCCTGAGAAGTACCACTCACTCCTTTTCACTTATGCCTGAATTAAATAATACAACCTGCAGGGTTTATCATAATGAACCTTGTGAGCTCCTCAGGGAATGTCCCCATCCTAAAGTGGATATGATTACCTACATGTCCGGCCTAAGTAAGCCACACACAAACTGCCACACACAAGATGCAGCTATAAGAGTACATGAAAGAATCGCCACCCTAGCAAGTCAAAATGTGGTCAACTTATGTATGCCCCTTAGCCTTCCATTAGGTTTAAGATCATAACAAGTATCTAGAGATCTGGCTCATTCATATGTCAATTTGAATGGCACATCTCACTGTTGATCCCATCAATACATAAAGATATACCGACACATCAAGTAGCTAGGATAAGCTCACTTATAAACTGATGAGCCGCAGCCTAAACCGACAGCCTATCCAGGGACTGTCTCAGCCATGATACTGTTTATACCTCGCTAGGTCAAACGATTTATATGATCCTCTGTGATCTCCTACACACCATTTGATAATCTATATAGGCGAGATAACAGGTTATTATAGTTCGTTTCGTATGTTTGTTATATCAGATTACGACTATGTTGATGTAATAAATTTATGAAGACCAGTGTATCAAACGAACACACTTAATCATAAATGCTTTTAGTATACAATCCCAATAGTTTGATGCATAGCTCTTTGAATCAAGCCTCAGGTAGCGGTTTGGTGAGGATGTCCGCTAACTGGTCTTCAGTACTAATATATTCCACCGAGATATCCTCCTTCTCAACATGATCTCGAATGAAATGATGATGAATATCAAATTGCTTCGTCCTGGAGTGTAGAACTGTATTCTTCGAAATAGAGACTGCACTGTTGTTGTCGCAGTAAATAAGAACACATCCAGTGTCTATTTCATAATCCTTAAGCTGGTGTTTTATCCAAAGCACTTGAGCACAACAACTGGTTGTTGCCACATATTCAGCTTCAGTGGTTGACGTAGCCATGGAATGTTGCTTCTTGTTGAACCAGCTAATCAGTTTATGACCTAGAAACTGACAGGTTCCACTTGTGCTCTTTCCGTCAATTATGCTGATGGGTTTTGTATACTGAAAGCATTTATTACAATGTGTATACAACGGCTTATTTCTCCTATCTGTTAACAATCGTACATGTATGAACAATGGTATCATCTTGTCTCACCGATAGGGACGATCATACGGCATGTTGTAGATCGCAGAAGACAGTATGATCACTTGACCTAGTGAGACATAAACATAATCACAGCCGAGACAGCGTATGAGGATACGTCTGTCCCGATGGCTGCGGCATTGTCGGAATAAGTAGTCTGTCTTGTTTACTTGATAGGTTGGTACGCAGAGGTGGCGTAATTATGGACTGCAGTGAGATATATTCGTCTGTCTGACATCAGCGAATAAAAGATCTCGTTATATTGATTGAGTCCAAACCCTAACGAAGGTTCAGGGGTTTGCACGGGTTGACTGTTGCTTTGACTTGCCATGGTGGAGAGCTAACACAGCGCGCTCGTATATCCGCATCTTGGGTAACAGCAGTTTGTGTAGTACCGCCTGAGACTGAACTTAGGTAACCATATCCGAGTAATAGGATGGGGAAATTCCCTGAGGAGCTCAATAACATTCATCGTGCCAAAGTCCTGCAGGCTGATTAAGTTCAGGCACGAGTGATAAGGTTTGAGTGGTACTACTCAGGAATTATAAGATATTAATTAATTGTAGTTAGAGCTTGTCAGAGGCTCCGATTAATTAATGGATGTCCGGTAACCTTAAATATGGGGATTCTCAATTAATGCAACACGTTCTCACAACGTGGTAATAAAGGGGTAGGTCAGTATTAATTATGTGGTGAAAAAGAATTAATATTAATTAATTAATTGTGTCCTGTGTTGTGGACATGAGAATTAATTAATTTATAGGCCCACTTTATTATTTGCATTAGGTCCCAGGTCTGGCCCAATAAGTGTGCTGAATTGAGCCCAGGAGCCCATTAGGGTTTTATAACCCTAGGTCTATAAATAGACCTCTCACTCTCTGAAACCCAAGCCACTTCATAACACAATTTGAAAAACCCTAGATCTAGAGAGTGAGAAAGGGGGCGCCGACTTCAAGGGAGAAGGAGGAGAATTTTTGAATTCTGGTCCTGCGCAAGCCACAGATCTACGGAGTCCTCACTAGTAGTAGATCTGAACAGCACCGGGACACAGATCTGAAGACCTGATCTGGAGAACAACGGATTTCTTCTTTCCCCTTTCTTTGTTTTTGATTTTGTCTTGAAATTAGGGTTGCTAATTCTGTTTCCGCAGACAAATTTGATTTGCGTGGAAGAATTGAAGTTTGGAATTCAAACGCAAAAGATCGGTACAGACCCTACAGAATTACGGTAATCTCTCAATCCACAATCTCGTATTAAATTCATAGGAGCATGCTAGGTCTTTGAGTAATTTAATTGTGAGCAATATCCATAGATCCGATTCGGTTCATTTGGTTTTGGTGATTCGGTTCACGGTAAAACCCTACATATGCAGCCTCCAAAATCTGAATCAGAGAATCCATTCAGCATGATTCCATCAGTTTTGGGATACCAGAGACCTATAGACTCAGTCTTTTTAAGGTATCTCACGATCCAATTTGCCGCTTCCATGTGGGACTTCTTCGGATTCGCTTGGAATCTTGCACATACTCCCACAGCATAAGATATATCGGGTCGACTGGCAGTTAGATACAGTAGAGACCCAATTATTCCTCTATAAGCAGTAGGATCAATAGGTTCTCCTTCTTCATCGAGAGTGGTCTGAGAACTGGTGCTCATAGGAATCCTTAGAGACTTCATCTTCTCCGGACAGAATTCGTTGATTAAGTCTTGAGTATACTTCTTTTGACTTATAAAAATCTCTTCGTCAGACTGATCAACTTGTAAACCAAAAAAATATGTCATCTTTCCCATCATACTCATTTGAAATTTATTCTGCATCAACTGGGCAAACTTTTCACATAACTTGGTGTTTTTGCTGTCGAAGATGATGTCATCTACATAAATCTGAACAAGCAGGATGTCTTCTCCATCCTTTATTTTGAACAAGGTTCGGTCGATTGCACCCTTTTCAAATCCATTCTTGAGCAAAAACTGAGAGAGAGTTTCATACCATGCTCTAGGTGTTTGCTTCAATCCATATAAAGCTTTCCTTAGTTTGTAGACTTGGTTTCCTTGCTCGAAACCTGGGGGTTTTTCAAGTAGACCTCTTCCTTTAATTCGCCATTAAGGAAGGCACTCCTCATATCCATTTGGAGAACTATGAAGTTGTGGTAAGCTGCATACGCCAAGAATAGACGAATAGCTTACAGTCTGGCAACTGGAGCAAAAGTCTCATCGAAATCGATTCCTTCGCACTGAGCATAACCTTTGGCAACCAATCTCTCTTTATTCCTTACGATGGTGCCGGTCTCATCTCTTTTATTCTTGAAAACCCACTTAGTACTGATCACTGGCTGATGTGTTGGTCTGTCCACCAGATGCCACTCATTGTTGCGACTGAATTCTGCCAATTCTTCTTGCATCGCATTGATCCAATCCGTTGATTGAAGAGTTTCTCCAATTTTAACTGGTTCAACTTGAGAAATAAAGCAAGACATCATGGCAGTTCCTTGTCTTGTTCGAACTGGATTGCTAATGTCATCCAGGATGGCTTCAACGGGATGATCTCTTAACCAGCTAGGCTTCTTCATAGGTACGGCTTTAGAGGGAGCAACTGGAGTCTCAGAAACTGCTGGATGTTTTTGATGAGATAGTTCACCTCTAGGTTCCTGAATTGCTTCACTTCCTTATTCTGGAACTGTTTTATCTCCTTGTTCAGAAACTGTTGTATATCCTTGTTCTGGAACAATATTCTGATCAGCATCTGGATTCTGAACTGTAGTTGACTCTACATTTGGATCTGCTTCCTTAGTGGCCTCAAGATTGACTTCCTTGGTATCAGTTTGTTCTGCTCCAGAGATCGTTGCATTTAGTTCAGGGGACTTCTTTTCACTTTGATCTTCGATGTTGATGAACTTTAAGGCCTCATCAATGACATTAGCATCATTGGCCCTCTCAACTACTTAGGGTTCAGCCGAGGCTTCTGGAGTCTCGAAAATATCATTCATAGATCTAGTCAGAGAAACTATTTGATTATGATCAAGATCAGTTCTAGGTTCCTCATTGACATCCTTGATCTCATGATTTTCCAGACCCAGTTCTTGAAGTGTCCTGCGCACTAGAGTAGCTTCATAAAAAACAACATGACATGTTATTTCCACAAGCTGGGTTGCCTTATTGAATACCCTATATCCCTTATATGAAGGATGTCCATACCCAAGGAACACTCCTTCATCAGCCTTAGGGCTAAAAGTACTCAATTTATACTTCCCATTATTGTGAATATAATACGAAGAACCGAAAGCACAATGATGAGCTATAGAGGGCTTACGACCATTATAGATCTCGTAGGGAGACTTGTGCAGCCACGTGTTGAATGCGCTTCAATTCTGCGTGTAGCAAGCTGTCATCAAGGCTTCTCCCCAAAATCTTTTTCCAAGATCAGTTTCGGCCATCATGGTCCTTACTGCTTCTTTGAGTGTTATGTTCCTCCGCTTAGCAAGACCGTTTTGTTGAGGAGTTCTTGGAATAGACTTCTCATGCCCGATTCTAATTTCAGCACAGAAATCCATAAGGGGTCCATTGCAAAACTCTGTTCCATTATCGGACCTTATCCTATTAACTGTCACCCTTTTGTCATTCTGAAGACGGGTAATCAGTTCTGGCAGCTGAGTTTTGACTTCGTCTTTGGATTTGAGCAGCACCACCCACGTATATCTTGAGTAGTCTATAGGGATTTTCAGTGAACCGAATCACAAAAACCCGTGTGAACCGGATCGATTTATGGATATTGCATATAATCAAAATTCACTAAAACCTAGCATGCTCCTATGAATTTAATTTGATTCGTGGATTGAGAGATAACCGTAATTCTGAAAAGTCTGATCCGATCTTTCGCGTTTGAATATCCAACTTTAATTCAACCACGCGATTCGATTAAATTTGCGGAAACAGAAATCAGAAAACTAATTTCTAGATTAATCAAAAATAAAGAATAAGAAAGAAAGAAATCTTTGTTCTCCAGATCGGATCTTCAGGGTTGTATCCCAATGCTATTTAGATCTGCTACTGGTGAGGATTCCACAGATCTGTGATGTAGGCCGGAGCAGAAAAATCTCTCTTCTCCCCACTACAGGCGCCGCCCCTCTCTCTCTCTCTCTCCCTAGGGTTTCAAACTGATTTGAATGTTATGAAGTGGCTAGGGTTTCAGAGAAAGAGTGGTCTATTTATAGACCCAGGGTTTTATCCCTAATGGGCTGCTGGGCCTTTTTTCAGCATGTTTAATTGGGCCAGAACTGGGACCTAATACAAATAAAGTGGGCCTATAAATTAATAATTCTCATGTCCACAACCCAGGACACACTTAATTAATTAATATTAATTTTTTTTCACCACAGAATTAATACTGACCTACCCCTTTATTACCACGTTATGAGAACGGGCTGCATTAATTGATAATCCCCATATTTAAGGTTACCGGACATTTATTAATTAATCGGAGCTTCTGACAAGCTCTATCTACAATTAATTAATATCTTATTATTCCTGAGTAGTACCACTCAATCTTTATCACTCGTGCCTGAACTTAATCAGCCTGCAGGACTTTGGCACGATGAATGTCATTGAGCTCCTCAGGGAATGTCCCCGTCCTATTACTCGGATATAGTTACCTAAACCCAGTCTCAGGCGGTACTACACGAACTATTGTTACCCAAGATGCGTATATACGAGCAAGTTACTCAGGCTCTCCACCATGGCAAGTCAAAGGAACAGTCAACCCGTGCAAACCCCTGAACCTTCGTTAGGGTTTGGACTCAATCAATAACGAGATCTTGTATTTGCTGATGTTAGGCAGTCGAATACATCTCACTGCGGTCCATCAATACGCCACCCTTGCGTACCAGCATGTCAAGTAACCAAGACAGACTACTTATTCCGACAATGTCGCAGCCATCCGGACAGACGTATCCTCATACGATGTCTCGGTTGTGATCAGGTTTATGTCTCACTAGGTCAAGTGATCATAATATCTTCTGCGATCTACTACACGCCGTATGATTGTCCCTATCGGTGAGACAAGAGGATACCATTGTTGCATACATGTAAGATTGTTTAACAGATAGGAGAAATAAACCGTTGTATACTCATTATAATAAATGCTTTCAGTATACAAAACACATCAATCTCCCACTTATACTCAAAGCATAACTAAGCTATTACAGAGTATACAGTCTGTCTATCTAGTCTGCTATCTCTTTAACCACTGTCAGTGGTCGGCATCCACCTCAGACCCAGCTCACGAATATGTCTTTCATAAATTTTCTACGGCAAGCTCTTTGTAAATGGATCAGCAAGGTTGTCCTTAGTGTCAATCTTCTTGATCAGCACATCACCCCTCGATACGATTTTTCGTATGATATGGTACTTTCTCTCTATGTGTTTGCTTACCCTGTGAGACCGCGGTTCCTTTGAGTTTGCCACTGCACCAGAGTTGTCACAATAAATTGTGATGCTCCTCGGCAAACTCGGAATCACGCCCAACTCCAAAAGGTAGTTCCTGAGCCATACCCCCTCTTTCTAGGCTTCGGAGGCAGCGACATATTCCGCCTCCATGGTGGAGTCAGCAATGCATTTCTGTTTTGAGCTCCTCCAAGATACAGCTCCACCTCCCTGGGTAAACACATATCCTGAGGTCAATTTCTTCTCATCCTGGTCCCCTTGGAAATCCGAGTGTGTATAACCCACAGGGCACAAATCCTCACTTTGATAAACTAGGCAGTAATTCCTAGTTCTTTTCAAATACTTGAGGATGTGCTTTACCGCAGTCCAATGCGCCTGTCTAGGGTTAGACTGATATCTTGTTACCATGCCAACGGCATAACAAATATCAGGCCTGGTACACAGCATCGCATACATGAGGCTACCCACCGCCGAAGCGTATGGTACAAGACTCATCTCATCTTTCTCCCGCTGTGTCTCAGGACACTGCCCACTAGAAAGTTGAACGCCATGTCTTAAAGGTAGCAAGCCTTTCTTGGCGAGTTGCATGCTGAACCAGGCTATCACAGTATCCACATAAGATGCCTGGGATAAGCTCAACATCCTTCTCTTACGATCTCGTAAGACCTTAATCCCAAGGATGTAGCCAGCTTCTCCCAAATCCTTCATTTGGAACTATTCGGACAACCAAACCTTGATTTCCGACATCACAACTTTCGTTTTCCAACTGTGCAAATCCATAGGATTTAATCACATCGTTGAAACGTAAGTTCCTCGACCTCGAAGTTTGCTTAAGTCCGTACAAGGACTTCCTAAGCTTCCAGATAGGAGTGGAAATAAGCCAGGCTACCCGACAGGGGCCTACGGCCCGGCCTACCTAAAGCCTTTTTAGGTCTGGCCTATTTCATAAAAAGGCTAGGCTTGGGCTTGTTTAAAAGCCTATATAGTTAAATAGGCTCGGGCTCAGGCTTCGAATTAGGCCTTTCAAGCCTAATAGGCCGGCCCACTTAAATAATATATAATGTAATTATTAAATATATTCATTATTTAATATTAAAATTTAAATTTAAATTTAAATTTAAATACAATTTTAATATTTGTACTAGTAATTGATATTCAATGCAAAAGAATATTTTTCTATCACTAAGATTGAATATATTTCTTATTTACTTCAAATGATATTCATAATTTGAATAATTAGATTCTTTAGATGTTTATATCATTTTAATATGTCTGTCATATAAAAATATTATGACGGAATTATTTTAATTCTAAAAAATATGAGTAGATAACATTTATATAAATTAAATAAAAATAAACAATCATGAATTTTAATTAGAAAAGTAAATAAGTTATTTATAATTTAAAAGTAGAATTATATTTAAATTATTAAGTAGGCTTAAATAGGCCTCGACTAGGCCAAAAGCCCGGCCTATATAACTAAAAAGGCCAGGCCTAGGTCTTTATAAAAGCCTTTGACAGTTAATAGGCCAGGCTCAGGCCTATTGAAGTTTTCGCAGGCCCAGGCCTACCGGAGCAAAGCCTAGCCTGGCCCGGCCTACTTCCACCCCTACTTCCACGCAAGATGTTCTTCGCCCTTGCGTATGTAATCTTGGGTTGCTGCATATAGATGTTCCTACCTTCTTCAAGGTAACCGTTTAGAAAAACGGTTTTAACATCCATCTGCCAAATCTCGAGGTCCATATGCGCAGCTATGGCAAGGAGTATCCGGATGGATTTGAGCATGGCTACGGGTTAAAAGGTTTCGTCATAGACAATGCCATCTTTTTTACTATAACCCTTCACCACCAGCCTGGCTTTAAAAGCCGTAACCTTTCCATCTGCCCCTTTCTTTCTCTTGTATACCCATTTTCACCCTATGGCCCTAAAGTCATCCGGCAAATCAGTTTTCTGGTATACATCCATAGCAGTTATGGATTCAATTTCAGAATCCATGGCGACACGCCATTTTTCAACATCCTTGTCCTGCACTGCCTCTTTGTAAGTCAGTGGGTCAGAGTCCTCATGTCCGTCTTCCGGGCTCAAGTCCGAAGACTCACCCATGAACATGTACCTTTCCGGCTGGAAAATAAATCTCCCACTACGACGAGGCATCAGTGTTGTGTCAGTAGTAGGTGCAGTAACTTGTGGTTCTGCACCTTGCACTGAAGAACGTGTCTGTGGTGCTGAACCTCTCACAGGTGCACCCACGTCTACACGTTCCCCTTCCCTTCGAATCGCATTCTCGTTTTCAATTTCTTGAAGAACGATATCACTCCTTGACTTGTGATTACTCACATACTCGTCCTCCAAGAATCTAGCGTTGGTGCTAACAACGACTCTTTGACTCTCAGGACAGTAAAAGTAACCACCTTTCGTTTGCCTGGGATACCCTATAAACAGCTTTACCTTTGACCTGATTTCTAACTTATCAGGTTCCTTCGACAGTACGCATGTCAGACAGCCCCATATTCTAAACTTTCACAAACTCGGTTTGTGTCCAAGGAAGAGCTCAGAAGGCGTCTTAGGAACTGATTTAGAAGGCACCACATTTTACACGTAAGCTGTTGTTTCCAATGCTTAGCCCCAAAACGAAATTGGTAAGTTTACATAACTCATCATTGATCTTACCATCTCTAGAAGAGTCTTATTTCTTCTTTCAGCTACACCATTTTCCTGGGGAGTACCCGGTGCAGTCCATTGGGATGTAATCCCGTTATCTGACAAATACTGCAGGAATTCATTACCGAGGTATTCGCCACCGCGGTCAGATCGCAGTGACTTGATAGTTTTCCCGACCTTCTTTTCTACCTCAGCCTTGAACGCTTTGAATTTCTCAAAGCATTCAGACTTGTAGCGAAGCAGGTAAATGTATCCGTACCTTGAGTAATCGTCAATGATAGTGACGAAGTACTCGTACCCTCCACGAGTCTGCGTGGACATCGGTCCACATAAGTCAGAATGGATCAGTTCCAACACTTCCTCTGCTCGAGACTGACTAGCCTTAAAAGGCCTAGTTGACATCTTGCCCTCGATGCAGGATTCGCAGACTTGATAAGGTACAGCCCGGACCAAGTCCAATGTACCGTCATCTGCAAGTTGCTGAATCTGCTTCAAGCTGATGTGACCCAGTCTCAAGTGCCAGAGATATGTAAGATCCTCATCAGAAGAAGTAAGTTTTCTCTTTCTAGGATTATCAATTACGGATGAATTACATGCAATACTTGTGGAAGACTTATGATTGCAGTTAATAACATAGAGAGAATTATTCAGCATTCCACGACAGATAACACCGTTATTACCAATGATAGAAACACCACTATAAAAAATAACTGAATATCCATCAACATAAAGTTTGGAAACTGAAATAAGGATTCGCCAAAAATCCAGCACGTACAAAACATCTCTCAAAGTTAAAACAAAATCATCAAAGTACAAGGTGAAATCTCCAATCGCAGCTGCACTCACTTGTGCTGCGTTCCCCATTGAGATGGTAACCTCATCATTCTTCAGCACCCTCCTTGGTGTGAACCCCTGCAAAATGTAACAAATATGATCAGTAGCTCCAGTATCCACTACCCACGAATGAGTAGAAACCAATGCTAAACATGTTTCCGTTACAAATGCAAATGACGTACCTTGTCCTTTAGCATTCGGACAATCCACCTTTCCGCATCCAGTATACCTCTTCTTCTTTGGAGTGACCTTAACCCTCTTCACCTTCTTTGACTTGCTTTCACTGTCTGCTTTCCTGAGTTTGCTTTCAGCACCGTCATCTCCAACCTTAGAGGTTGTCGAACCAGTACTAGAAGCAGTCAGAACAGGGATCCGTGCTCGCATGGAAGATTACTCCACCACAAGGTCCTCAAGTAGCTCATGCAGAGCATGATGGGTTTTGTATACTGAAAGCATTTAATATAATGAGTATACAACGGTTTATTTCTCCTATCTGTCAAAAAATCTTACATGTATGTAACAATGTTATCCTCTTGTCTCACCGATAGGGACGATCATACGGCGTGTAGTAGATCGCAGAAGACAGTATAATCACTTGACCTAGTGAGACATAAATCGGATCACAGTCGAGACAGCGTATGAGGATACGTCTGTTCGGATGGCTGCGGCATCGTCAGAATAAGTAGTCTGTCTTGGTTACTTGACATGCTGGTACGCAAGGGTGGCGTATTGATGGACAGCAGTGAGATGTTTTCGACTGTCTGACATCAGCGAATACAAGATTTCGATATTGATTGAGTCCAAACCCTAACGAAGGTTCAGGGGTTTGCACGGGTTGACTGTTGCTTTGACTTGCCATGGTGGAGAGCCTAAGTAACGTGTTCGTATATCCGCATCTTGAGTAACAGCAGTTCGTGTTGTACCGCCTGAGACTGGGTTTAGGTAACCATATCCGAGTAATAGGATGGGAACATTTCCTGAGGAGCTCAATGACATTCATCGTACCAAAGTCCTGCAGGCTGATTAAGTTCTGGCACGAGTGATAAGGTTTTAGTGGTACTACTCAGGAATAATAAGATATTAATTAATTGTAGTTAGAGCTTGTCAGAAGCTCCGATTAATTAATGAATGTCTGGTAACCTTAAATATGGGGATTCTCAATTAATGCAGCCCGTTCTCATAACGTGGTAATAAAGGGGTAGGTCAGTTTTAATTTTGTGGTGAAAAAGAATTAATATTAATTAATTAATTATGTCCTGGGTTGTGGACATGGGAATTAATTAATTTATAGGCCCACTTTATTATTTGCATTAGGTCCCAGGTCTGGCCCAATTAAATATGCTGAGTTGAGCCCACTAGCCCATTAGGGATTAAACCCTGGGTCTATAAATAGACCTCTCACTCTCTGAAACCCTAGCCACCTTTTGATTATTCAAATCAGTCAAAAACCTAGATCAGAGAGAGAGAGGGGCGGCGCATGTACTAGAGGGAGGAGAAGGATTTTTCGACTCTTGCCTACTGATACAGATCGGTGGAGTCCTCACCAGTAGCAGATCTGAACAGCATTGGGATACAGATCTGAAGATCTGATCTGGAGAACAAACTCATATTCTCTTTTTCTTTTATTTTGATTAATTCTTGAAATTAGATCTGGTTCTAATTTCTATTTTCGCTGTGTTAATCAAATCGCGTGGTTGATTCAAGTTTGGAATTCAAACGCGAAAGATCGTTTCAGGATCTACGGAGTTCAGGTATATTCTGCAATCCACAATTCTAATTAAATTCATAGGAGCATGCTAGAATTTTATTGTGAATTATTGTTGTATGCAATATCCATAAATCGATCCGATTCAGTTAGATTTGTGATTCGGTTCACCAGAAATCCCTACACGGCCCTGCGCCACCCCCGTGCGCCGCCCTCTGTCGGCTCCGTCTTCGTTCTTCGTCCTCGACCCGTCCAAATTACAGATTTGAAATAAAAAATTACAGAATCTATTTTATTACAATTTTTTAAACAAATCTACACAAATCATGGATTTTCTCATAATTTTACAAAAAAGATTCAACCCTACACGGATAAACCACCGGGGGCTGAATCAAACGAGTTGCCACGAGAAACAAAAACCATCCACGACATAAAACAAAATTCATACATGCATATTTGAATTTATTATATACAATAGAGCTATAAATCAGAAACCTGGCTCTGATACCAATTGTAGGGATTTTCAGTGAACCGAATCACAAAAACCCGTGTGAACCGGATCGATTTATGGATATTGCATATAATCAAAATTCACAAAAACCTAGCATGCTCCTATGAATTTAATTCGATTTGTGGATTGAGAGATTACCGTAATTCCGTAGAGTCTGATCCGATCTTTCGCATTTGAATATCCAACTTTAATTCAACCACACGATTCGATTAAATCTGCAGAAACAGAAATTAGAAAACTAATTTCTAGATTAATCAAAAATAAAGAATAAGGAAGAAAGAAATATATGTTCTCCAGATCAGATCTTCAGGGTTGTATCCCAATACTATTCAGATCTGCTACTGGTGAGGATTCCACATATCTGTGATGTAGGCCGGAGCAGAAAAATCTCTCTTCTCCCCACTACAGGCGCCGCCCCTCTCTCACTCTCTCCCTAGGGTTTCAAACTGATTTGAATGTTATGAAGTGGCTAAGGTTTCAGAGAAAGAGTGGTCTATTTATAGACCCAGGGTTTTATCCCTAATGGGCTACTGGACCTTATTCAGCATGTTTAATTGGGCCAGACCTGGGACCTAATGCAAATAATAAAGTGGGCCTATAAATTAATTAATTCTCATGTCCACAACCCAGGACACAATCAATTAATAATATTAATTCTTTTTCACCACAGAATTAATACTGACCTACCCCTTTATTACCACGTTATGAGAACGGGCTGCATTAATTGAGAATCCCCATATTTAAGGTTACCGGACATTCATTAATTAATCGGAGCTTCTGATAAGCTCTATCTACAATTAATTAATATCTTATTATTCCTGAGTAGTACCACTCAATCTTTATCACTTGTGCCTGAACTTAATCAGCCTGCAGGACTTTGGCACGATGAATGTCATTGAGCTCCTCAGGGAATGTCCCCATCCTATTACTCGGATATGGTTACCTAAATCCAGTCTCAGGCGGTACTACATGAACTTCTGTTACCCAAGATGTGGATATAAGAGCACGTTACTCAGGCTCTCCACCATGGCAAGTCAAAGCAACAGTCAACCCGTGCAAACCCCTGAACTTTCGTTAGGGTTTGGACTCAATCAATAACGAGATCTTGTATTTGCTTATGTCAGATAGTCGAATACATCTCACTGCGGTCCATCAATACGCCACCCTTGCGTACCAGCATGTCAAGTAACCAAGACAGACTACTTATTCCGACATTGCCGCAGCCATCCGGACAGACGTATCCTCATACGCTATCTCGGCTGTGATCAGGTTTATGTCTCACTACGTCAAGTGATCATACTATCTTCTGTGATCTACTACACGCCGTATGATCATCCCTATCGGTGAGACAAGAGGATACCATTGTTGCATACATATAAGATTGTTTAACAGATAGGAGAAATAAACCGTTGTATACTCATTATAATAAATGCTTTCAGTATACAAAACCCATCATAGTCATCAACAACTACTATTAAGTACTTTCTTCCTCCAATTGTGGGTGGAGTAACTGGACTAAACAGATCCATGTGGAGCAGTTCCAAGATCCCTTCCTTGCTTGCTATAACTGGCATGTTCTTGAAAAAGGCTCTTGTCTGTTTCCCGAGCTGACAAGCTTTACAAACTCCTTCTTTCTGGAACTTTTTCTGTGGCAGTCCTTCAACTAAATTATGCTTCGCCAGATGTCTGATCGAGTTGAAGTTCAAATGACTTAGTCTTTTGTGCCACAGCCAGTTTACTCTTTCCGAGGAACTGTGCGCCAGGAGGCAGGTTCCCCCTTCTCCACTGGACCAATCAACAATGTACAGACCTCCTTTCCTGATTCCTCTTATTATGGTCTTGTGAGTCACCTTGTCTATGATGTGGCATTCTGATTCTTCAAAACTGGCAATATAGCCATTCTCACTCAGTTGGCTTATACTTAGACGATTGTGTTTCAGATTGGTGACTAAGAACACGTTCTGAATGATGATTCCATTGTACTCCACGCATCCTTTTCCAATCACTTGTCCCTTGGCCTTGTTCCCATAAGTGACCGATGCTCCTTTGAACTTCACAAGGTTCTTGACTAAATCCTTTTCTCCTGTCATGTGTGCCGAGCATCCGCTATCTAATATCCATGATTTTGCTTTCTTTTGAGAACTTGGTCCCTGCAAGATAGAAAATTATTTAGGTCCCCGTATTCTTTCGAGTCCTGCAAAGTCAGTATTCTGGATCCAATCTTTTGGTATCCAGATCTGCTTCACTTTTACAGTTCGTGAAACTAGATCACTCTTTGGTGAATGATCAACCATTCTTCGAAAGTAATGTATGTTGTTTGAATGCATGTTATGCGATTTTGTGGTGTGTGTACTCTTCCTAAAATAAATGTTCTGGAAAGAGTCTCGAGAAACTGTTCTCGGGTGAGTAGCCATCACAGTATTTTGATAGTAAAATTGTCTGGACTCAGGCCTCGAATAGGTGTTCCCCCTATTATCTGTTATAATAGAACTGTGGTCTATCATAACTTCTCGGATTTCTATCTGATTGTCAAACCAACTTCCTTGCAACATTTATATGTTTCTTAGTCGTTCTTGTTGGTAAAACTGGATTCCTTGCACATGAAACATTATGCTTGTCCAGTTTTGAAGAAAAGTCATTTCTCCTCTCGACAGTTGGTTTATACAGTTTATGAACTGTGTTAGTATTTTGTCGAGGTGCCAGTTTCGGGTCAGATTTTGACCAACATTTGGTCTTAACATTTTGCTTTACTGGCTTTGTCAGAGCGCAAAAATATTTTCTTAGTCCTAGAAGTGGATGCATGTTTATTCAAAACCTTTTTATTTTGATGCTCAAAGATACCAATTCCGTGTTTATCAGACGATTGTTTTTTAGCATTCAAAATCTCATCTAATTTTCTTGAGCTCTTTTTTAAAGTGCATTCACATTTAACAGGTTCAGTTTTCTTCAGAGAATCACATTCTTTTGAAATAATTTCAAAATCCTTAAGAAGTTTTGAATGCTCTTCCTTGAGTTTTTCAAAATCCTCACTGACTGACCTCGTCTTGGCGACTTCATCGATCAAAGCTGAAATCTCTGATTTTAGTTAGGCATTTTCACTAACTAATTCATCTTTAATCTCATGGAATTTTTCTACTTCTTTAATAATGTCTTTAAGAGAAACATCTTCTGGATTTGAATGAAAAAAAATCAGAGTTTTCTTCAAAACATACAGATGCAAGAGGGTTGTTACCTATATTTCACAGTTTGAAGCACTGTCTTCTCCATCAGTAACGTCTCCATCAATAGCTGCCATGAAGGCAAGAAGTGCTTCCTCATCATTCTCACCCTCAAACGTGTAGTACCCATCATCATGGTCTGGTACATCTGGCACTTCAGTTCTTGTGAGCATTGCTTGGGCCACAGCTTTAGATGCTCTCCTTTTAAACACCTTCTTCAGTCTGTCTCTCTCCTCCTGAGAAACTAGAGGGCATTCGTACTTCAGATGGTCTGGAGAGTTGCATTCATAGCATGTGCGTGGCTCTCTCTTTGTGAACCTTTGCTCACTGGACTGAGTTTCCTTTTCTTTTCCTTTGGCCTTCTCGAGAAGTACGGTCAGGTTCCTCCTCTGTTCCTCTAGTTTGGCAACTGACAGTTCAGTTTCTTTCTTCTGAACTGAGGTGGAGGCATCCTTTGCTGGTGAGGATTGATAGGCAGTTTTCTCGAAATGAACTGGCCTCTTTGGTCGCCTTTGGAAGTCTCTCTTTACGAAGAATGTTGCGTCACCATCAGCTACTGAATTTGGGGTTCTAACAGCTTCATTCATGTTCACCATTTGAATATCCCACTCATGGGCTTGGAGTTCGGTGAACAGCTCTTTGGTTGACATTTTTGAGAGATCCATGGTCTTCAAACTAGTGGTTTTGACAAACCAGTCTTCCTTCGGTAGTCTCGAGAGAATTTTGGCATTCATGTCAGCTATTTTTTATTCTCTTCCAAGGTTTTTCATTTCACTGACAATGGCGTTAAACCTTGCTTCCATAGATTTAATTGATTCGCCAGGTAGCATGTAGAAGGATTCATATTTGTCTATGCATATTTGTTTCTTGTTACGTCTTATAGCTTCAGTTTCCTTGGTAAGCTCGTTGATCCAGTTCCATTGCTCTTTAGCATTGTCGTTCTGTATGGCTTCATCCATGAGAGAATCTGGGAGAGATTGTATAAGCATCTCTTGAGCGATGGGATCCAGCTGGTGGCGTTTCTTGTCTTCAAGTGTCCATTCTTCCAATGGTTTTTCTACCATTTTGACACCACCTGGACCATCTGCTCCTGAGGGCTGAAATTTAGGCCTCTGGATCTTCAGGGGTCCATTCTTCAAAACTTCATCCATCTCTGGATGTTGAGCTCTCAGTTGAATGAGACACCTCTTCTTCCATACTTCGAACTTCTCCGGGTTGTACTTGTGAAGACTTGGATAACTCATCATTATCTTGAGATAACCTGCTCACTAATCACACTTAACAAATAATTAAGAGTGCAAGGAAGTACGGATCCGGTCTTAAGCGACTCAAAACATGATAGTCTAGAAAGACCATCCTGGCTCTGATACCACTTGTTGGTCCCAGATCAGAGTACGTATGGTGTGCAGCGGAAGTATAAAGACAATTATTCGCACTCTTAAACGCAGGCAGTTCAGTTTCAACTCAACTCAGTTTTTAAGTAACAGTTTTCAAAACGACAGTTTGTGTTAGCCAGCAGATTAGGTTACCAGTTTACAGTTATGAGCAGTCAACAGTTATACACTTCAACGCTTTTTAAACAAGTGTTGAAGGTTTCAAAACACAATTGAAAGCTATATGATGCCGATAGTAAGTAAAACTGTAAATGGCGCAGGATATTTATAGTGGTTTAGAGCTTAAGTCCTACGTCCACTCTTCGGAAATAGATCCAATAATTCACTAAGTAATGAAGATTCAATCCTCACGTTCTATAACCAAATATTGTAGAGACCACCATCTACAGCAGAATGGATCACTCGCCCAGGCTGTTGTTCTTCACTCCTTCTTCAGTTCCTTGAAGCCAAGTACCACCTCGATGTCTCCTCAGAACTGGAAGTCGTCGGAAATGGATTCAGGACAAACCTCCCTTCTCCTTCTCCGGTGGGTGGATGGTTCAGTTCTTCCCAGAACGTATGCTTGTTGGCAGTTGCCCGTAATAACCTTATTTTCCTTAGAAAATTAGGTTGTTGTGTTCTCACTTGAAAAGAAAGAACACCAAGAGAGTAGATTAAGTCGAAGGACTTAATCCTTGTGCACACAGGGTCACACAATGAATCTTGGAAGATTTCTTAAGCAATAATGCCTCGTGTTCAATAAATGAACCACGGAAGTAATGCCGTTCGGTTGAGAGCTTTCAATGTGTTAGAGTTTTAATTTCGACAGAGTGATAGCAAGGTTTTCAAGTGCTTGATTCGTTCTCTTGTGTGTATTTTTTGTGTTTGTTGTCTCTGATCTTCCTGCTATTTATAGTTGGAGATTTGAAAATAGCCGGTAGAGACATTTTGAAGGATGTCCAATCAGTGTCCATCCTTCTTTATAAAGTAGACCTGCTCCTCTGCTTTTTCTGAAACACTGCTTTGCTTTTTGCAGGGCAGTTTATACTTGATGTGTCAGACGCCGAACAACATTGTACGTCAGTCGTAATTGGGTGTTTCTTCGTCTCTTATCATTGACTTCTTTAATGTTCTTTTATGACTGGTCGGCATCTTCCTATTCACATATTCCTTTGACGTGAAACTGTCCTGACCTGAAACTGTGAGCGCCTCTCGACAGTTTCCTTTAAGAAAGTTGTATCCACAGTTTTCTTTAATATGCAATCCTTGACAGTTGAAAGACTGTCCGCATAGTTTTTCACGTCTGTTATTCTGCTCAGTTTCTCTCGTCCTTTATCCTTGATAGTTTTCTCGTTTGGACGGCTTCTTCTTCTAAAATTGTTCCACAGTTTTTGACAGTTCTCTTCTCCTAGACTATTACAACTCGATCATCCTATACAAGGATTACATGAGGTAAGAACTCTAAGGCCTAGACTTTGGTACATAGTTTTTGACACATCAAAACATCAATATTTAAAGGTGGGATTTCTACATCAACACCTAACAGTTAGGCTGGACCCAAAATTCATGCACATGCATGTTTCCCGCTCCTCAGTTGGTATTGACGCAACAAACATCTTTTGCTTGTAGATTGCGATGTGGTTCTCCGAATTCATAGTCCCGTCGTACAGAACGAAGTTTGGTGGAAAGAACCTTACCGATATCTTGATATTGGCAATGTCGGGGGCAATGGGCGAGTCCGCATAACTCTCTCTCGCGATGTTTCTTTTCGGTGGTGGTACCCCCGGAATACGAGCTAGCAAGGACTCGAAGTAACTCAGGTGGCTTTCAATCGCGCTCATTGCTGCTGTGGTGGCTACTGAGGCGTCGCCTCCACCAGCCCCAGTTCTGGGTCTTATTCATATGTTGGGTGGGACATTTTGGCCACGCCCACTGATGTTGTGGTTGAATTCCACATTCAAGTTCCTCGGGGTGACCGGCGGGCACCGGGTGGAACTCTCGGGGGCATCAACCCATGGCTGGGTGTTCGTCGCAAGCCTCGCTGCCCGGAGGCATTGGTTCTCCTCCAGCACTTCCCGATGGACCCTCGTCATCTGCTCCATCTGGAGGTTGATTCTTGCGATCTCTTGTTGTGCGTCTCTCACCCAATTCATGAGTTGCACCACGTTTGGATCATTCATCAATGAGGGGGTGGTGGAGTAAAGCTCAACGCCAGTTGCGTCGCGCAGTTCTGCTCCATCCCAAGCAGGAGGTCTTGAAACCCCATTGCCTTGGTTTCGGGGACTCCCGCCTGCCAGGAAGGAGAGCTTTCAGCATCGGAACTCATTGTTGAAGCATGTCCTTCGGTCATTTCCTACAAAAAAGATCAAAATTTTGTTCCAAAGGCCCCACGGTGGGCGTCAAATTGTTGAGGTTCGATTTGTGATTAGATAGGGACCCTTGGAACGTATGATAATCCAAATAGAATATGACCAAAAAACGAAGCAATAGAATAAATGTGTTATTAAAAATAAGAGAATTCAGCTAAGCAAATCCAAGTATACAAGTGTATAAAGCCAAAAATGTGTGCAAAAATGAGCTATCGGCGACCCTTTTATAGTTGAAGGGAGTCGTTACAGCCCTAGCTATCACCGGGGGTAATTTCGATCTTTATGGGTGCCGTTGGCGGTGGTCGTTGCGTTTTGTTCAGGTCCGTAGAGCTAGGGTTTCAGTTAGGCGAGGGGTCCTTTCCGTTGGTGGCGCAAAGAATCCGGAGGTGGTTTCGATCTTCATGGGGTGGTTGGAGTAAGGTTCCGAACCTCCTTCCGAGCTTTGTGCGTCCTGGGATTTGGACTTCTTATCTTCTTGAAGAGTCGTACGTGCTAGTTCTGGAGCTCTATGCTGGAGGAATGGGTCGTGATCTGGACTTCGTGGGTCGTGCCCTTCGGAGGCTGGGCCTTGCTGATGGACCGTGGTTGATTGAGTTGGTTCCGCTGGGTAGGTCTTGGTAGGCTTGGGGGAGCTTGCTGGAACGGATCTCTTTTTAGGCCATTGCCGCCCTCAATGGTCATGGGCCTGATCCTTACAGCCCAATCATTTTTGGCCCAACAATATTCTAATAAGATAATTTTCTAAAAGAATATTATTTTCGTGAATAATTTATTTATAATCATTTAAATATATTTTTTCATATTAAAACAAATAAAGACATAAAATCTTATCTTAATAATATATCAAATATATTTATCTAAAGTTTTTTATATTTAATAAAGATATAATGAGTTTTATAATAATATATTACTCTAAAATTTCTTATTCTTATAAATAATTCATGAATGTAATGGAATGAAAAGAAAGAGCAGTGTTCGTAGGATTTTTGTATATGACATGTAATTATTTGTGTCCATGTAAGATTTTCGATGTTTAAATATTGATAGGCGAGAAAAAATTCAAAGTTTAGGCTAAAATTGCTATATTTAGAAGTTTGGGATAAAATTAAAAACTTATTCAAAATTTAAGCTCGAAATTGTTATATTTAAAAACTTAGGATAAAATTGAGAACTCATTCAACATTTTGAGATAAATTTGCGTATTTTCCCTATTATCACCTACTAAAATTAGCCGACTTTTGTCTTTAAAATAATAACATAGTTAGGAAACTTCTAAGAAACTCAGGAGTACTTGCCATAAAAGTAGTAAACAAGGATAGAGTAAGACTAGGACTTGACCAATTGTTTATGAAAAGCTTAAATAATGTGTACCTACCCAATATTCTGTATCATCCCATGTAAGAATGTCCAGTCAAACAATAAATCATCTAGATACATCGTACAATCAATATGTGTAGCACATTCGTGTTCAACCTTTCAGCCCAACAATTCAATGTACATGGCGTAAACTGACGATGAATTTGAGAGTATCTAACCATTTAGCCCTACATCTAACTTCAGTTAGAGACATGTTATCCTCGAAATTAGCTTTTGCTTGATGTTATCATAAAGTATATTATTATTGTATTGTATTAGTAATATATAATTACGGTTGAACTAATACATAATTACGGTTGAATTTCTCACATCGGCTGTGACCTGACTCTGATACTATGTAAAAATCTTATTTCTCACCCGTCTCTTAACGAGCCAGTTTTGTAATGAAATAAATGAGAACTTTATATGGTACTAGAGCTAGCCCGGTTCGATGTGAGACCCAATTTATCCCGATGATGGGATTCTCGTGAAGCTCTACGTTATGCGTGAGCGGATGTGTTAAATATCTCACATCGGCTATGGACATAGGAGTATACTCCAAATAATATAATAATGAATCTCTTTTTTTCTTAAAAATTGATTTTGTAGGGAGATAAATGAGATTTTTACGATCACACGATGCCTAACATTGACATCAATAATAAATGCTAGATGTTGCCTTGAGTCCTCAAAGTTACAAGAGTATACTCGTAAACTCTAGAGAGAACCAACAAGAAAAAGTAGACAAAAGGAGAAAAACAAACAAAACAACAAAAGAGAAATTGAAAAAAAATCATTAGAGAAGCCTGCAACTACAAGTGTTTGAGAAATAGATTTTGTATATATTTATATAAAAAAAAGTTGTACAAATATGGCTGTGAATGAGATTGTACGTATCGAGAAGGTCCCTTCTTTACAATTCTTCAATCCCCTAATCTTGTATTGCTCTTTGGTTATATTCTATTTGAGTTATTACCAATTTTAAGGGTTCCTATCCGATCACAATTCAAACCTCAACAAAAGTATCTAAAAATGATGAGAATTATGTGAGCTTTGTAGATTATTATTGAGGACGAATATTTATGAAAATAAATTATTTGAAATTTGATAAATAAAATAGGACAATCACAATGGAATTATAAAAAAAAAAAAATAAAATATTTTTTTTCGAGTGATTCAGTTGTAGATGGTGTATCTAAAAATCCAAAGTCTCAAGTTTAAGTTTCATCAACACTATTCAACATGTTTCTCTCCCAAAAAAAAAAAAACATTCAACATGAGTTTGTAATATATGCTTTTTTCCAAATAATTAGGAGGCTAGTAATGTATAATTTTTTTTATTTAAAAAGTAATAATTACACATTTTCTTATCAATTGATAAATATTTATTATTTATAACTATTAGGTTATATGTGTTTTAAAGTGTTTTGATCCTTAGAAGCTGACATTTATTCAACAACAGCCACAATATCATCTAATTAACATTATCTAAAAATCATAATAATAATATGTACACATGTTTCCCATTAACTAACCCATTTTTTATACACAATCCAAAGTTTAATTCAAGAATAAAAGATAAATATTTAGGTTATATATGGTTTATAAAAATATGATACTATTTTTTAGAATTTGGTTTAAACGCTAATTTCTTTTTATTATGTTTTAAATAACAAAATAAACTTATTTAAATAATTTTTTTTTAAAATTGAAACACACACCTTTTTCTCTCTATTCTTTCACGTTCTCCAACGCCCATAGTAGCCAAAGAGAGGCACACACTCTATCTTTCTTCTAGCAAAATAATTAGTATACACTTCCATCTCCAATTTAATCTTCATTTTCTCCCATCATCTCTATCCTCATTTCATTTTCATTTCAAAGAGAGTAATATATTCAAATGACATTGAATTTGAGAGTATTTAACCATTGAGTCCAACATCTAACTTCAAGTTGAGGCATACTTATCCCCAAAATTAGCGATGTTATCACAAAGTATTTTATTATTGTATTGTATTAGCAAGTATCTGATAACATCATTCCTTACATTGACATCAATAATAAATGCTGGATGTTACTTACCTTCGAGCCTCAAAGATACAACAGTATACTCTAGACTCTAGAGAGTAGGGGTGTACACGGTCCGGTTTGGCCGGTTTGAAGGTTGAAGTATGGACCAAACCAAATAATACGGTTTGAAAATTTTTCAAATCAAACCGGCCAAATGAAATTTTCAAACCAAACACAAATAATACGGTTTGGTTCGGCCGGTTTAATGGTTTAGAACAAGACTTTAATGAGCAAAGTCAAAATTTAAAAAAAAATCTTCTATCTTTATCAATAATTTATTTGAGAAATAAAAAAATAGTAGTTCTCATCGGCAAAGTACAATACAATCATAATAGAAATAAACATTTAAGAAAAATAATATAATGGTTCATATCTCATTCTCGAACAAATAATTCGTAAAAGATTAAATTATTATGACACGACACTGGTGAAACCGACTGAGGTTTGAATGAAATTGTGAAATTATGATATTGGATAGTTTAGGGTGTATTTTAGATTTCAATATATAAATAAAAATATAGAAGAAAAATAAAAATTATATGATTTTGTACAGTATAGGATCCGAAGTCATACAGAGACATTTGAATGAAATTGTGAGATTGTAATATTAAATAGTTTAGAGTTTATTTTACATTTCAACAAATAAACAAAAATGTAGGAGAAAAAAAAATCACATGTTGTTGCATAGTATAGATTCGAACTCATACTTTTTAAAATCTAAAAATAACTTCAACCACTTTACTAAATGTACTACATTAATGTTTTTAATATAATACATAATTTAAATATTTATTATTGCAATAAACGGTCCGGTCCGGTCCAAGCGGTCGGTTTCTCTACTCAAACCATGGGTCAAACCAAATAATACGGTTTAAAATTTACGATCCGACCGACCGATTAATTCACTTTATCACTTGCCAAACCGACCAAACCGTGTACACCCCTACTAGAGAGAACCGACAAGAAAAAGCAGACATGGAGAGAAACAAAACAACAAAAGAAAAATAAATAATATGCCTACAACTGCGAAAGTTCGAGCAATAGATTTTGTATACATATAATTTATAAAATAAAAAATAATTATAAAAAAAAAAAAAGTTGTACAAATATGGCTGTGCATGAGATTCTACGTATTCTTTACAATTCTTCAATCCCCTAATCTCTGATTTCACGAGAGCCTTTGCATCTAAACAATTTCATCTTTTTGAGTCAGTACTTACAATTACAAGTCTAATATCATGTTAAAAAAAAAAAAAACAAGAAGAGAACGACTCTCATCAACACATACCAATCACCATCGTTCATGGCGGCTGCAAAAAAAATTTTATCTTTCTCCCAGCTGCTGCTGCTAACCTCCAAACAAGTGTTGGAAAAAAATGGCTAGTCGTCCTCGCGAGTTAACGCGGCAAAGGAAAAGGGCTTGAACTTGTATCCATCTCCACTGTAAAATTTATTCTGGAATTCCACCCAGTGTAAACGCAAAGCATGGAGGAAGGCGCTGAGAGTTTCAGTTTCCATCATGAGTAGGATGAATGCCGTGGCGAAAGCAAAAACTGCCAGCCCCACTAGACGGAACATGAAATTGTTGTACCTGCATCATTATTCATTAGCATCAACGCAAGCAAAGTTTTGGAAGGCAGAGCATAGCAAGGGAGCTGCAGTGGTTTTTATGCTAGCAAAGTGAACATATACAAAATTCCCAGGAATCCTTTTCCATCACATAACTAGTTTACAGAGGCGTGTTAACCCACTCTATGATGTCCAAAAAATATAATTGATAACTAAACTATAAAATTATTATCTACATAAATAAATTCCTGAGAGACATAAATGGATTAAACCAAACATAAAACTTAAAAAATAAAAAATAAAATTTTGATTCACAAAGTTGACCTAACTTGAAAGATAAAAGAACACTTGAAATTTCTTAATAGAAATTAGTAAAAGATAAATTTAACAGAAAACTGAATTTAGTGACAATATGATGTTTATATGGAAAAGAAAATTTTGTTAAACCTTCTGTTGTGATACATTGTATAAGTTTAAATTTAAATTTCTTATATAAGAAAAAATAAAACAGCAAAAGTCAGTGAAGCAAGACTTGCAGCCGCAGGAACTACACTAAGCCTATGTGGTTGAATGTGGACACAATTAACCTATATAATTGAATATATAGACTGAGAGTATGTTTTCAGAATCAGAGAAAGTTCAAAGCTATGCTTCATAACAAAATATTAAGTCCTCAAGTTTTCGTTAGCTATTAACCAATAAGTAGGTGCAATTATAGCACCTTTTTTTATTCTAATTTACTCCCCCCACCCCCTTTTTTTTGGGTGTGGTGGGGGCTTAGAGGTACAAATCAATGAAAAGGAGATGATAGTCTACAGCAGTGAAAGAAATATAATATATTTATGAAGAATAAAAAGAATAAAAATGCAGATTAAGAAGGCAAGAATGTTCACCCTTTTCCAGGATAGATAAGGGAAGATATGAAAAGCAGTATGAAGGGAAAGAAAACAAAAAATGAGTGCAGGGATACCTCAGTATGAAGTCTCTTCAAAATAAAAGGTTTTGGAAATAGCATCCAGGGGACAGCAATAACAGCCATTAGCAACAATATGACCTGTTTAAGTGATCTACATTAGTTTCACAGGGCATCATTTGTTTTACATACACGGCAAAATTAGTACAAAATCGGATAATAATCATACCTGAAGCATGCCCTGACCCCAGAACAGCTTATTTTCCCCCAAATCTTCAAAAGGGCTCAAGAACATATAGATCATCACATGATACAAATCTGCTTGAGACCCAGTGCACCATTTGATAATAATGAGAAGAGAAAGATATCCAAAAAGGCTGTTAAGGAAGATCATTTGTGGAATAAACTGATACCTGTTAACTTATTATAATTCCTAGATTCATCTGTGACGCACCAAACAAAATTGACATTTTCATCTTGAGAGAGTTTAGGAAAGGCAACTCAGAACGACTCCCACGCCAACTTGGGTCCACACCAAACAGATATGTATCTCCAGCTTTGAATAAACCAACCGTTCTTGATTCACTGTTGAGGCAGAGTAGGTAGAAATAGAATAAGATTTACAAATTTTGCTAGTAAAAAACACCAACCTGATACACCATTCATCAAAAGGGAATAACTCATTGATGATAGTGAAAGTAAATTGCAGAGATCCTCAAGGAAGGGCATGGCCTATGAAGATTTCCCATTAAATGAATATAGTCCATTAAGATCTAGTGAACAAAAAGTTTAGAAACCAATTTCTTGGGATTAACAAGCTTCATCCACTGATTAGGTCAGTACATACTTGGTAAGATTCCAAGAACATGAAAGTGCCCCCTATACAGGAAGGGATCATGTAATGATGCTGTATTTCAAAATATATTTCCTAAATTTCGTAAAAATAAAATGTTTTGACTGATGTTTAAGCCAAGTCCTGAGTAAAAGAATCAGTATGCTAATTGTGTGTTCATTAAGATTTAAGTGTATTACCTAGGGTCTTTTCGCGAATCATATTTCACTGATATGATCCCCCTCCCCCCCCAACCATTCTAGTTTTTTCTCATTATCTGACACTAGAGGCACACAAACCAGAAAGAGTCCAGTCAAGATCAAAAGTAAAGAAGCCACCTCAGTGACCAAAAGAAGCTGCTGATTCTTACCTGCATGTAGCATCTCTGCATTTTTAGGCAGAGCTACCAAATATGTGAAAAGGAACAGAAAAGAATTCATTGTATATAACGCCACAATAGATTGAAAAGAGAGACATCAGGAGGAGGACATATCGGCCGCCAAATAGCATTTCCATGAAGCTGCCGAGTTTCTGGTAGACACGAACATTTAGGAAGAAGCAAAGCAAAAGAAGAACACATTAGTAAAGACTGAGCATGTCTTTTATGCAATGTATGTCAAAATACTCACTAAAGTTGTTGAAACTGATAAATGTTAATCCATCCTTAGAAGAGATGGGAGTCTCATATATTTGTAATTTTCTTATACAGGAAAGCTATTCATCCAGGACATAGACCAACAAGTGAGTTCAAGTTCCCTATCGACAATAAACTTACATTTGTTGAAAGGTTAATATATATCCAAAAGTGACCTTCAAGCTACTTGGAAGATACATCAATGTTGATGCATGAAGATGGAGATTCATGAATCATCAAGTACATGAACTAGTATTTAATATAGTCAAGTGTCTCTTTGTTTATCCTCGTGTAAATCCTATAAATAGGATTCATGTCTTATCATTTGTAATTCAATCAATTCACATATTATCAAAACATTTTCACTCCTCCAAATCACTTCAATACAAAATACCCAACATATTTTTGGTATCAAGAGCCACCCTTGCCTTCAAATATTATCCCCTCTGTTCAGATGGCATGCTCCAGCATCGAACAAGCATTCACTTATTCGCAGCAAGGTGTCCCCATTTTTGGTGGACAAGATTATGAGCAATGGAGTGTTCTAATGCAAACACTCTTTATATCTCATGATCTATGGGATATTGTTGAAGGGGGATTTACAGCACAAACTCAAGAAGATCTAAATGATCTATCAAATGAAGAGAAGAAGAAGTATAAAGTGAACAAGACCAAAGATGCAAGAGCCTTGTCCTTTATGCACCAAGGGGTGAGTCGATCTATTCTTCCGCACATTACCACAGCCAAAACATCAAAAGATGCTTGGCAAGTATTGAAGAATCAATTTGGAGGACATGAGAAAGTCATCACAATCAAGCTACAAAATTTGTGGCGAGACTTCGATACCTTGATGATGAAAGAAAATGAAAATGTGCAAGATTTTCTTTCAAAGGTATCTCTTATTGCAAATCAAATCAGAGGCTATGGAGAATCTCTTGAAGAAAAGAAGTTGATCGAGAAGGTACTTAGATGCCTTCCAATGAAGTTTGAGCACGTGGTTGCCGCAATCGAAGAATCTAAGGATTTATCAAAATTATCCTTGGATGAATTAATGGGATCTCTTGAAGCACATGAAAAGAGGATGAGCAGATTCTCAAAAGTAAATTTGGAACAAGCCTTTCAAGGAAAGGTCCAAATATCACAACAAGATCGCAATAATGCTGCTGCAACAAAGAATGCTACAGCAAAGCAGAAGCATTCGTCATTCAGATCCACTCAAAGAAGGGGTCGTGGTGGAAGCAACAGTGCTCCCAGATCTGAAGAATGCTGCCGCATATGCAGAAAAAACAATCACAGCACAAGTGATTGTCGATTCAAGTGCAAGAGATATAGAAATGTCACTCATTCCCAAAGAGATTGTTGGTATCAACAAGAATGTGAAAAGAAAGAAGCAAACTTCACCAATCAAGAAGAAACAGAGAAAGAGCAAGTATTTTACTCTTGCTTGAATTCTCAGCAAGATGCTGAAAATATATGGTTTGTTGATAGTGGTTGCAGCAACCATATGACAGGAAATAAAAGCATCTTTGTAGATCTTGATGAGTCTTATTCATCCGAAGTAAGACTTGGAGATGGTAAAGGGCACAAGATCGCTGGAAGAGGAGCAGTTGCGGTCACAACAAAGGAAGGAAAAACCAATATCATCAAGGATGTTTTCTTCGTGCCGAAGCTCACTCAAAATCTATTGAGTGTTGGACAATTGCTGCAGAAATCTTACAAGGTGGAATTTAATAATGATCATTGCGTCATTATTGACAAGAAAAAGAATCTAATCATGGAAATGACTCCAAACAAGATCTTTCCATTAAGCCTTCCAACAACCAAGGAGTGTGTACTTCAAAGCACAATCGATGCTGATTACAAGTTGTGGCATTTGAGGTACGGACATCTCAATTACAAGGGGCTGAATTTGTTAAAATAGAAAAATAAGGTTTTTGGTCTTCCTCACATTGATGAACAGCATAGTCCATGTGAAGGGTGCATTTTTGGAAAAATGCATCGGTTGTCATTCCCAAAGACCTCATATAGAGCAAAGGCTCCACTTGAATTGGTGCACGCTGATATTTGTGGGCCTATGCAAACTCCATCTCTCAACAATAATAGGTATTTTCTCCTATTTGTTGATGACTACACGAGGATGATGTGGGCATACATCATAAAGCAGAAATCTGATGTTGTAGCAAAGCTTCAGCAATTTTGAAAGCTGGTGGAGAATCAAAGTGGAAGGAAAATAAAAATTCTTCGGACAGATCGAGGGGGAGAATTTATTGGAAACACATTCATGGAGTACTGCAAAGAAAATAGAATCCAAAGGCAATTCACAGTCCGGTACAGCCCACAACAAAATAGAGTCGTCGAGCGCAAGAATCGAACCATAGTTGAAATGGCTCGAAGCATGATAACCGGTAAAGGACTTCCAAAATCCTTTTGGGCTGAAGCAGTTCTCACAGCAATTTATATTTTGAATCGCTCTCCAACAAAGGCGGTCCCCAACAAAACTCCATATGAAGCATGGTACCAAAAGAAACCTCAGGTACAACACTTCAAAGTTTTTGGTTCAATAGCATATTCTCATATTCCATCTCAAAAAAGGGAGAAATTTGATCACAAAGGAGAAAAGCTGATTTTCATTGGGTATAGTGACGAATCTAAAGGATATCGTTTGCTAAATCCAAAAAATAACAATTTGGTTATTTCTCGAGATATTATTTTTGATGAGAAGGAATCGTGGAGTTGGGAAGAAGATCAGTCAAAGCAAAAAAAGGTGGATCTATTTCCTTCATCTTCAAATGAAGAAGGTCAATCCAGTTCTAGAGATGCTTCAGCATCCTCTGCTGCTCCTGATTCACCAGCATCCATTGAAGATTCTGAAAGTCCCCCCAGAAAAACTCGAAGTCTGGCAGATATCTATGCTACAGCAAACATGGCGCTTTGTGTGTTTCCTACAGCAAATATGGTGCTTTATGCTACAGAACCTGAAACTTATGCAGAAGCATCCAAAATGCATAACTGGAGAAATGCAATGGATGAGGAAATAGCCAGCATCAAGAAGAACAATACATGGGAGCTTGTTGATCCCCCCAAAGGCAAAAATGTGATTGGAGTAAAATGGGTCTACAAGACCAAGCTGAATGAAGATGGAACAATCCAAAAGCACAAAGCGAGATTGGTCGCCAAGGGATACTCGCAGCAACCCGGAGTTGATTTCAGCGAGACATTTGCACCTGTTGTACGAATGGAGACCATTCGACTTGTTCTTGTTATTGCTGCACAATTGGAGCTGCTCGTTTACCAATTGGACGTCAAATCGGCGTTTCTCAATGGTGATTTGCGAGACGAGGTGAATATCCAACAACCAAGTGGATATATTGTCAAAGGAAAGGAAGAAAAAGTTTACCGCCTCAAGAAAGCACTTTACGGGCTGAAGCAAGCTCCTCATGAATGGAATTCCGAAATTGATGGTTACTTCCGAAAGGTTGGTTTCCAACAAAGCCCAAGTGAAGCATCATTGTACATAAAGAAAGGTACACATGATTTTCTCATTGTTTGTTTATATGTGGATGATTTGATCTACATGGGAACTAATCATGCTATGGTGCAAGAATTCAAAGAAAACATGATGAAAGAATTTGAGATGACCGATCTTGGATTAATGAAGTTCTTTCTTGGAATCCAAGTTCAGCAATCGAAGGGAGAAATATTTATTTCTCAAGAAAAATACCTTGGTGAATTGCTGAAAAAATTTCAAATGGCTGAATGCAAGACAAATGCTACACCATTGGCTGCAAATGAAAAATTGAAGTTGGAAAATGGTGCTGAGAAAGTTGATGCAACATTATACAGAAGTTTAGTTGGATCACTAATTTATCTAACTAATACGAGGCCAGACATAATGTATGTTGTTAGCTTGATCTCAAGATTTATGCACAATCCTAGCAAGCTGCATTATGCTACAGCAAAGAGAATTATGCGCTATCTTCAAGGAATAAAGAAGTTGGGGATCAAATATATCAAAGAAGAAGAGAATGATCTCATTGGCTTTACTGATAGTGATTGGGCTGGATCACATGATGATAGAAAAAGCACATCCGGATATATTTTCTGTTTGGGCTCAAATATTGTTTCATGGTCGTCAAAGAAACAAGCTACAGTTTCACTCTCATATGCTGAAGCAGAGTATATTGTTGCCAATGATGTTGCTTGTGAAGTTGTGTGGTTAAGGAAAATCCTTGCTGATGTTCAGCAAAAGCAAAGGAGCGAGACCACAATTTTCTGCGACAACATGTCGGCCATTGCTATGACAAAGAATCCTGTTTTTCATGCAAGGTCGAAGCATATTGAAATTCGACACCACTACATCAGACAGCTTGTGGCAAAAGGAGAAATCAAACTTGAATTTCTTGGCACTAAGGAGCAACTCGCAGACAGCCTCACTAAAGCTGTAGCATGTGAGTCGCTTCGAAGATTTCGTGATCACTTTCGGATTACACATTAAGAAGGGGTGTTGAAAGGTTAATATGTATCCAAAAGTGACCTTCAAGCTACTTGGAAGATACATCAATGCTGATGCATGAAGATGGAGATTCATGAATCATCAAGTACATGAACTAGTATTTAATATAGTCAAGTGTCTCTTTGTTTATCCTCATGTGAATCTTATAAATAGGATTCATGTCTTATCATTTGTAATTCAATCAATTCACATATTATCAAAACATTTTCACTCCTCCAAATCACTTCAATACAAAATACCCAACAACATTCTTACAACTGAAGTTACAAATAATTTTAAATAAAAAATTGAAGGAAACATTCTATTCAGTTAAGGTTAGTAGTTGCACCCTAGAGAAGCACAAGTTAACTGTATTGCATGACCTGATTAAGGATGGGAAGGAACAAGAATTCGCTTTTTCTCATGAAATACCCATATCAGCTATTCTTCAGCTCCACATTTCAGCTAAGAGAAATAGTTAATTTAAACACTCATCAACTGTCAAAGAATTCCTAAAACAAGGTACAAGTGCAACAGAGCAACTGAGAAAAGTAAAGATCCATAAAATTTGACTAGATTAGAAATAACATTAGATCCCTAGTTTTTGTATTCATGTTTAAACATAAAATAAATCATTAAGGAAAAAAAAAGCCACTAGACGGATCATGAAATTGTTGTGCCTGCATCATTATTCATTAACATCAGCATAGCAAGGGAGCTGCAGTGATTTTTACAATATATACAAATTGAAACTTACACTTGCATGATGTTTGAGTAGATTGAAATTGACTAAGGAAGAAATATTTGAACCTAAGTGAGAATTTGAGCATTTTCGTTTGATGTGAGATTCGCATGTATGTTTTTATTTCTTTAGAACTTGCTTCTATTCTGTTTCGAGACTGCATAGTGTGCACAATGATACAAAATGATTTTAGGCCATCTTTATTAGCCAAATTATCATAAACACTGTCCCTTATAATATTTTATCCTTTGATTAGCCTCTTGAGTCTGTTACTTTTTCTTTCTTGGTCTATTAGTTAAGAAAAACATTATAGTTTTGTCTTGTCTATGAGAGAGTGCTATGAAAAATGTGATTTGTATCCTGACTATAGGATTTGGGTGAAATAAATGTAATTGTTATAGGTGGATGAGAAATTTTTAAATTGGTGTGCAAAAGAAGTTTGTGCTCTAAAAAAAGAAAGAAAAACGTTTGTTTGTGTCCTTATAAGCTCAAAAGAAAAAACTATATTATTAGAGCATAAGAGGATTACAAAAGAAAATTAAAGAAAGAAAAAGGAAAAAAAGAGCCTTGATTTGTGTTGAAAATCTTAGGAGATGGGTAGATGTTGTTAGAAGGTAGTTTAGATTTGTTAAGAGTCATGAACTCAATGAATTTTTAGTCACTTGGCCAAAATTTTCCTACCTTTCACAAAAAGTCTACATTACTACCTAATCTAAGTCATTTTTTATTCTTGAATTGTGTGCACATTTGAGCAGTGGAGATTCTAGAAATTTTACAAGCCTATGGTAGAAATTTTTTCATACATGTTATGAGTGCTTTCGTTGAAATCCAAACACTTGTGTGAATGAGTGGTACACTTCCTTGTGAGTCTTCCGAAGTTGATGGATTTCTTATCTCTTTCAAATTGTTTGTGTGTTGTGAATTTTTTATTCTTGAATGTGATGAATCTTGTGAGGCATTGCACTTTCAACTGCATGAGATTTCTTTTCTTTCTTTTCTTTTGATTGAGGACAATCAAACATTCAAGTTTGGGGGTTTGATAAGCTCATATTTGTACTCACTTATCCATTATTTTAGTATATTTAGATTAGGTTTTTAGTTATTTCCGTGCATGAGTATGTTTTAGAGGATGTTATGCTCTCGATGGTGAGTTTTGCAGGTATTTGAGGCTAAAAAGAGGTCAAATGATGAAAAGAACCGTGAAGAATAGAGTTGTTGCTTCGATTGACACACGGGAAGTCGACCAAGTTGGAAGACGTGTCAAAATCCTGAAGCAGGACCTCTGTGTTGACCGACATGGTGCATGTCGACCAACACAGAGGTCGAATGTCGATCGAAGGAAGCTGCAGGAAGAAGGGCTCGACATTGGTGGTCCATGTTGATCGACACGCTTCATGTCGATCGACACGGATGTTAAAGATGTTGGATCAAAATGGAAGAAGAAATGGATGTCAAGTTGCATCCATGTCGATCGACACACGTTGTGTCTATCGACACAGATGCCCGAGAAAGGAATTTTTCCAGCTTTTGTGATTTTTGATATTCTAGTCCAATACCCAGTTTAGATATTTTCACTCCTCTATAAATATTGAACTCATTAGGGCACGAAAATATTCATTATTATTATTGAGAATAGTGTAAACATTGGAGTTTTTCCAAGACATTGAAGGTTCCTCTTCATTTGTGGAGGTATTTCTATGTGTTTAATAATATGTTTGCTTTAATTCAAGTCATGTTTTGTGGCTAGAAACCCTAACAGGTTCTAGGGCTTGTGATTATCTTTTCTGATGCATGTTTAAGTAAATCAACTCAATAGCATGGTTTAATTTCGTGAGCTTAATTAACCGAATCTAGATTTAAAGAAAGATCGAGAGAAGAATTTGAATCTAGGTTTGTAGTTATCAATTGAAAGACCGAGATGTGAAAATTGGTAATAGGAAAAAGAAATAAAATGCAATTATTTTATGTCTCAAAAGGAAGAATTGATTTGTATAAATTAATTAGATAATTATTTATATTGACTAATTTGCGTTCTTGAGACCGAGATGAGATAGTCACAATTTAGTAATTTAGGGTTTAATTGACTAACCAAGGAGTTTAATCCATATGAATCTAAATTAATCCTCATTTCTGAGTTGATGAATTTTGCATGTTGATGATTAGATTATCAGCCCTAGGATATGTATCTTTACATATTGTTTTCAAAAACATTTAATTTTATGCATTGTCATCTTTAATTTTCAAAATCAAATCCCTTTTTAAATCACTCAAACAACTATGGTTTAAGAACTATAGCTAGTACTTAGGATAGTTTCATTACACAATCTCTGTGGGTTCGACCACCTCAGGGTGAAAATTATAAATATATTTGTCACTATTTTTGCAGTTGTCACTGATATCCTCCGCGGTAGTTGTTTTGGTAACCACCTCTTTGGACAAAGTTGACGTCCATGCAGACCCCTCAACTGGAGCTTGGACAGGCTTCACAACAGCAACAGTTTGCTCTACTTTCATTGTAGCAAAGTCCTCACGCAGCTTCTTCACCTCGGCTGCAAAATCCAGGCCCTCAGTGACCTTCTCCACAGTTTTCACCGGCCGATGACGAACGGAAGACCACCTATGGTTGTTGTTGGCCATCTTTTGGAAGAATTCCATGGCCCTTTTTCCACTCTTCGACATGATAGTGTCTCCCAGTGTAGCGTCCACCAGCTCTACAGTCTGTCATTCAATCCCTCGTAGAAGGTCTGAGCCTGCTCTCCCAATGATAGTCCATGTCCAAGACAAGCTCTCAGCAGCTCCTTATAGCGCTCCCACATCTCGTAGAAGCTCTCATCAAGTCGTTGGGCGAACCTTGTGATGTTTTTTCATCTCTGTCTGATGACGATAGGAGGGAAGAAGTTCTCCAAGAATTAGTTCCTCAGTTCTGCCCATGTGCTAATGCTACTCTTGTCCAGTGCAGAAAACTAGGATTGCGCTTATCACGCAGAGAGAATGCGAACTAACGCATTCGGATCACGCTCTGACTGACTCTATTGATCTTGACAGTGTTGCAGAGTATATTAACTTGTCAAGGTGCGCATATGGATCCTCAGTAGCTCTTCCACCGAATTGGTTTTGTTGCACCATCTCCACCAATCCGGACTTCAGCTTGAAGTTGTTGGCATTGATGCCAACCCTCAAGTCTGTCTCCTGAAATCGAGGTCGGTATCTCTTCTAAATAGCATCCTCGTCCTCCTCACCAACATCATCAGATTCCTCGGGCGAATCTTCTTCATCTTCAGTGGCATCATCAAAGACCGGATTGTGGTGGATGTTCTGATTATTCTGGTTGTTCCTTTCGAGGTTCAGTTGTTGCAGTTGCTCCCTCATAGCATGAACTTCTTGAACAAGTTCAGCTTGTTCCTCCGGAGTTAGTTGTGGTGGAGGCGGTTGTTGCACGTTTTCAGCCATTGGTTGATTACTTGAGCTTCCTGGGTCTGGATTTTTTCTTTGGTTGTTCCTTCGGCAAGTGGCTTAGATTTCTGGATCGTATTCCACTAGCTTCTTTCTACTTGCTCTTGTAATCATATACTACTTGCACAGCAAAAGAGGTAGTGAATTAAAACCGCAAATGAAATAAACAAAATAAAATTTGAAATAAAGAAAATTATTGACGCAGACTTTGACTTCGACCAATGTGAGCTCAAGTCGACCGACGCAAATAAAAAAATCGATGTGGATTTATTCTGGTCGATGTCGAGACAAAAACGCAAAAATAAGAACAAAAATTTAAAGTGCAAAAATTTAAAACCTAAATCAATTATCCAATCACAGAATTAATAGTAAGGTTAATTCTATTCACTCTCCGGCAATGGCGCCAAAATTTGATCGCTAATTATTTTGATTAGAAATTTAGCTAAAGCTAATAATACAACGGCAAATAAATTATCGAACCCAGAGGAGTGAAATATCGAAAACCTTATATATTAAAATGAAGTTTCTTGGAACAATGTATAGGGAAATTCAAAGGTTGGGTTTTGAACATTCAAGAGCAAAATAACTTGGAATTAAAATTAAAACGAAAAACTAAAAATACTTTTGGATTCAAATATGGAAAATGCAGATTCCAGGGTTTTCTACCTATCAAGTCTTACATGTAATGATTAATTAATTAATACCAATTTAAATCCTAGTCATAGTAAAACATCAGAAAACTAGTACGGACTTCTAGGTCAGACAATTCATACAGTAGATTAATTAAATATCCCTATCCTTTTGGTCTTGAGAAAAATCTAATTAACTCCATAACCCTACAGATTTATTCCTATAAACTATTTCCCTCCTTTCAGATAAGAAATCAATTTATAGTATGAAAATCATTTTCCATTGATAATTATTACTTTTTGAGTCTTTAATTATCAACTATTCAATCCTAATGAGTGGCCAGCAAATTAAGATTGCAAATTAAACCCTAGATTTCATAAACTATGATAGGAAAAGCAAATTAATTCAATTAATCAAACATGCAGGCATAATAGTTTAACCCTAGAATCTCATGGAAATTTAGTTACACGTCATCATAACAAATATTATCAAAGATAGATAGAACCTGAAATTGATGTGCATAAGTAAACTGAATGTAGAAATCAATGAAAAATCTCTACACACAAACTCCACAAGTCGACTCCAAAAGATTACAACTGCTGTTGGGAAATATGTCTCTGAAATAATGCATAAGTCTTAAAATTTTCGACCTGTAGGGCTATTTATAATAGTGGTAGATGTATCCTATTAGGCATATGAGATTAGATATAACTCTATCTCCAAGTCTCGGTCAAATCTTTGCAAAATAGAGTCGACGTAGACCAACATGGAGGCTCGCTTCGATCCCCAGTTCGATCTGAAATACGATCGCTGCAGACAGGTGGACATCGACCGATGCAGATTGGCATCGACCGACGTGGATGTCCTTGCGTCAATCCTGCATTAGCCTTGCCTCGATCGATCCGCAGTCTTCAAGTCGACTAATACAGCCTCGTGTTGAAACCGAAGTTCCCACGAGTCTCCTTCTCCATACTTAGCAAAATTCGATAATAAACCTGCAAAACACACCACCACGAGCATAATACGTGCGAAAACCCTTTCAAGCATGATAAAACAAGTAAAAATGTATTAAAAATAATCAAAACAATCTAAGAACTCATTGATAAGTTAGTGAAAATACGAACTTATCAGCAACTCCTCTTTCTCTCTTTGACTTCTCTCACTCTCACTCTACTTGCTTCTCTATCTCAATACCTCTCTCTAGTTCTCTCTATCTTTATATCTCTTCCAACTTCTCTCTATCTTATTTCTTCTATTGGTGTGAAATTGTCTCAACATTTCAGCCCTCTATATAGGTGAGAGGTCTATTAGTTTTATAGGTTAGTATAGTCTCTGCTGCAAATCGTAGGTGAAATATTTCAAATAATATGGTGATATATGCACGCAAAACATTTATGAGGTTAGAGATAATGATCTTCACAGATTCAATTTACGGGTTAAACTCCAACATTTAGTCTTAAATAATTTATATCTTAACGGTTATACTTCAAATAATTATTTGAAGTTCACGGGAACGGTCTATAATTTGAGATCTTTTATATAATTAATTTTCATATTTTCTTGAACTAAAAAATATTATATTAGTTTATCACCTTGTAAATCTTAACCAGAACTTCTTTTCTCAAATGTAATCATATACATTTGATCAGTAATCAAAATCATAGAAATCCTTAATTTAGTTTAGAAAATGTGCATCAAAAATCAATACTAGAGTTACAAATCAAGAAACTCTATTTTGTAGCTGTTGGAAGGTAGGCTCGAGGGTTTGATACCCGATCAGCCTTAGTTCGTTAACCCGGTTTGTTAGACGGTTACGGAGTCGGTTTTGGGTTAGTTTTTTTACCCGTGAATAAATAGGGTATTATTCACTTTCCCAACCCTAATTCATTTTGATACTCCTGCGCCGCATCTCTCTTGTTTGTGTGATTCCCTCTCTCATTCTCTCTTCATCCCTTTGTGCAATCTAAGAGCATTCTTGTGAGATTACAGTGGTGTTTCTGAGTGATACCTTAATCTGTCTACACATCTGAGTGTTGTGAGGGTTTCCCTTGAGTCTGCAACCCATCCATTCCTCCTGTGGTCGTTGGTACGGCGAGGCTGGTTCAGGTGAGTCTTGAGCCGACATTGTCCCTTCCCTTCGCTCGATCTTGGAGGCGGCGCACCACCACCATTCGTTGTTGTTCGTCTGCCGTGAGAAGTAGATGATGGATTTATATACTGAAAGCATTATGATTGGTATATTATGTACAAGGTTTATTGGTTAATATACTGGTAATCATAATTGTTTTATGTTCATCTCCTGTCTGAATTAACAAACATGTGTCGCAAACACAATTATCCTTTTATCTTGTCGATAGGGAGATCATACGGTGTGTAGAAGATCACGGAAGATCGTATGGATCGTTTGACCTAGCGAGATATAAATAGTCATCACAGCTGAGACAGTTCCAGGATAAACTGTCGGTGTAGGCTGCAGCATATGCGGATAAGCATCTTATCTTGGATGTCTTGGTATGCTGGTGTGGGGCACACATTGATGAGGACCTAAGTCGAGATCGATTCTTTTATGTGACATTAAAAGAATCTAGATCTCTATGACTCGATGGAATCTTAAGCCTATATGAGGATACAGAAGTGTACATATATTGTATATCACTTTGAGTTGTAGAGAAGGTTCTAGTTGAACCTGTACATCTGCAGTCTTGGGTGATATCAATTTGGTATGACTGTCTGGTATCTGAACTAGGTAACCACATCCAGTATAGGATGGTGACATTCCCTGAACAGCTCAAAAGGTTCGTTATGCTAAAGTCCTGCAGGCTGATTAAGTTCAAGCATAAGTGAAAAGGTTTGAGTGGATTGATTCAGGAATTAAAGATGTTAATTAATTAAATAGCTTGTCAGAGCTTAAATTAATTAACGAATGTCTGTAACCTTAAATGTGGGGATAAACTGAGTCCAATGCAACCCGTTCCTCAAAACGTGGTAGCAAATAGGTAGGACAGTATTGATTCTCTGGTGGCATGAATCAATATTAATTAATTAATTATATTCTGGGTTGAATATGGGAATTAATTAATTGATAGGCCTTATTTGCTATTTGCATTCTGGTCCCTGGTCTGGCCCATGATAACTCAAGCCCAATAGGAGCCTAGAATTTCCTATAAATAGGCCTCAGTTCCTCAGATCTCAACACACCTACACCACACAAGATCATAAGTTGCACACAGCAAACCAGTATTTGGGAGCTATAAGTGATCGACTAAGATCTGAGAACGAGGAGGAAATTCTGCTTCTCAACCGGGCAAGGGATCGGATAGATAATCTTCACCAGATTTTCAGATCGAGTTGGGATACAGATCAGAAGATCAGATCAGGAGGATTTTTCTTCTTCTCTCTCCTCTTATTTTCGAAAATATTCATTTATTTTCTATAGATTAATTTCCTCAATCTGTTAGGAAATTAAATCTTAGTGCGCGGGAAAGATCAAAGGGCATCTCCGCGCACGCGTTCTTCAGAGTTCATCGATCCAGGTATTCCGCATAACCTTCTTATGCATAATAATATAGGAGCATGCTAGGATTGTTCATATGCATAGCAATTTATTTTTGATATTCCAATTAACGATCCTTGGCAAACGGACTTCGTGATTCAGTTCACGAATCCCTTCAATTGGTATCAAAGCCAGGTTGAATTAATTGGCTCTATCGGAAAAATAATATTGCCTATGAACATGCATGATTATTATTATTGATTGCATGCAATGGATGGTTATGGATTGATTGTATGTTTTTCATCCTCGTGGTTCATCTGGTTAATCCTCCCATTTATATGGATTCGTTTTTCACCCACGAGATAAATCCATGGTTAGATTTAGATTTTAGATTGTAATTAGAATTATTCGATGTAATTTTATTTCAAAATTAAATCTGTAAAATGAAGAACGAAGAACACGAAGAACGAAGAACACGAAGAACGAAGGACCGCGCGACAACACACGACGGCGTCATGCACGGCGGTCGACGGCGAGGCACGGCGGACCGGCGCGCGGCGGAGCTCAGCGAAGGAGGCACGGAAACCCTAGGGTTGCGCGCGTGCACGAACAGGTGGCCGAGCGGCCAACGGCCGGCAGGGCCGGCACGCGGGAGCCCAGGTCCAGGCACCGGTGGTGCGGGGAGAGGACGGCGGCGGCGCACGGCGAAGGGGGCGAGCGTGCGCGCATCCGCGGCGGAACCCTAGGGTTCGCGCGCGCGCGCGGCAGGCTTGCGCCCCTACGCGCTCGCCGGCGGCGGCCCCTCCTCCCTCGGTCGACGTCGGCTGGGGGGCAAGGTGGTGGCGGCGGTGGCTCGGTCCCGGGATCACGGGCTGGACGGCGACGGTGGCTTGGATGCGAACCGGATGCGAAAACCCTAGGTTTTTGCGTGGTTCACGCAAGCTTTCGATTCCAATCTTGCACGATTCCGGTGAGTCACGGAGGCCGATGAAGGAGAAGAAGAGTGAACGGCGGTTCGGGCGACGGTCGGGGCAAGCCGGGGCGGCGGCATGCGAAACGGGCAACAGCCGGAGGAGGCGGACCATGCACGTACGTGCATGGTTGTTGCGCGACTCCGGGAGCCCTCACGGTGGCGGCGAGTCGCCGGCGGCGGTGGTTCGCCAGTGGTGGCTCGTCGGGCTTTGTTCTCGTGGGCTATTGGGCTTACAATGTGTGCCTAGGCCTGCGATTTGGTTAACTGGCCCAGTTGTCCAATTTTCTGATGGATCAAATCTTGGAGGCCCAGTCTCAGAAAATAAATCTAGATCTCAGTCCAAGTAGTGGGAGCCCAGTCGAAGATCTGTATTATTAATTCCAACTTGTAATAGTTAGAATTATTTTATTTTGTATCATGGGGCCACGAGGACAATTTTTATTTGTTTTATTATTTGTCTTCGCATGATATATGTGTTTAAATTAATTGCGCAGCATATAAGCATGTTGTAGATAATAGAGAGCACGTTTACTGCTTTTATTTACAGCTTTAAAGCATGCTATGTGATTTATTTTATGTAATTAATTATAACTATAAATTTGGGGTTCATGCTATGCATGATAGAATTTTAGCAGTGTTATAATTATGGCTACGTAAAATAATTTGTGCAATTGAACCTTATGAACTAAAAATTACTAAGCTCATATTTTAATAAGACCTCCACAAAGCGATCCTTTATTGGAAGTGGGTAATTTATTGGGTAAACGTCTACATGTGTAGCTTACTTAATTTATTATTCATAAGTTCTAATAGATAGGATTTCTTAAAACAAACATTTATTTCATGTGAGAAGTGGGAGTTCATGCGTAAACGTCTACATGTGTAGCTTGCGTATTGAATTTTCATAAGTTCTCTAGGGATTGAATTAAATGAAACAACCTTATTATAGGGATCAGGTGTGTTCAAATAGATCCTTATATGGGAGGGTTGGCTTTGGTGGTAAGTTAGCTTAGATATTGTCCAGAGTATAACTCATATGTGAAGTCTCTGCTCAGTAGGATAATATGGTCTTAAGTTAGTCTCCAATTATTAATTCCATTTGTCTAAGGAACCCGGGCATGGATTGGAATTAAAGGACTGAAATTGAAAGATGCAATCTGGTTAAGTGTTTTGTTGTAAACGTCCACATGTGTGGCTTGCAATAGTAATACTTAGGCAAATTGGAGGAAACATTAATATTGCTTTATCATAAGGTTTCAATATTTAATTATTTCAATGTTCTGCGACTATGTTTTAATTGGTGTTTTAATTTATTGTTTTCAGACATGTCTTTACCGAATGTAATCAATATCTTAGCACAAAACCAATTAACCGGTCCAAATTTCCAAGAATGGAAACGCAACTTGGATTACATCCTTGTCGCAGAGGAGCACAAGTTTGTCCTTGATAAGCCTCGTCCGGCTGAACTCACTAACACATCAATTGATGAGGAAAGGAGCTACTATAACAAGTGGCTCAAGTCAAACAATATAGTGAAATGCTATATGATGACTACGATGTCCAAGGTTCTTGCAACAGCAGCATCACTCATATGAGAATGCTAGTGACATTATGGACAGCCTCACAGCGACTTATGGTGAGTCAGACCGAGCTGTCAGATTCAATCTCATGAGGGAAATCGTGGGAAAGAAAATGGCGGAAGGAAGCTCGGTCAGAGAGCATGTGGTGGGTGATAACTCTCTTAAAGAGTTATTATTTTGTGTCTAGTTTTGGTTAATAATGTCCTAATGTAGGTTTGTTTATAGGATAAGTGAGTAAATATAAGTTATTTGGTTAGTATTTTAAACTCGAGTCCAATCTGTTGTGTTGTGTTAATAAATGAGTTTTTGTGGAAGAAATTGTTGAGTTGAATCACAGGCTCACTATGCTGAAGCATAACAAGAGCAGAAAAGGTCAATATAATGTAGCAGCATAGGAGTGGCATGAGTAACATTTGAAGGATGAACCTTTGGGACCACAACAGACAGGATCTCGGCACTTTTCAGAATTTGTCCCAGGAGTAGGACACGTGTCGCCCAGGAGGATTATCAAGCTGGAAAGCAGAAGGAGGAGCCACGTGTAAGGTCTGGATGAGGCTGAGAAGGAGACAATGGAGATATTTCTTCCAGGGTAATAACAACTTTGGATGAGAGCTGAAAATAGAGAGAGAATCAACATTGGGAAGGAAGAAAGAGTGCTCGAGAGAATCAGTGTGGCGGCTGAAGAAACCCCGAACCATTTATCTTTATTTTGCACATTTGTTTAGTATTATTCAGTGAATGATGTTTATGAGCATGAATTTGAATGTTATTTGTTTTCTATATTTTGTAAGTATGAGCTAAACGTTTTAAGCTCGGGTTGTTGACTATGTTTATCTTTTCGAATATATGTTGAGGTTGTTCTCGTGTCAAATCTGGTTTTTGATTTCAATTCTGATTTGTTTGTCTACCTAAACACGACGGTGGCAGGTAGGAACTTCACCTAGTGAAACCGAGAGGAGATCTAGGACGAGGGAAACGAAATCAACCTAGATTTCTAGTGTAGACATACATAGAATCTAAGGCTCGCATGAACCCCTGTTCGTTAATAAATTGTTTGAAGGCAAAACTTACCATAGACATATGGAGGCTAGCAATAAAACATAGATCTAGTGCTATGACGATAGTCTAGGCATAAAATAGAGTGGTTGCGAGAACCAGAGTTGATGTCTGAACGATGCTGCAGCATATAGGAGAGAGGATAAACTGAAGTTAATAACCCGAGTGCTTTCTTAATATTAATTTTTACACTATTTT